>PDGT01000043.1:2097346-2198924 GCA_003671415.1 Megathymus violae
AGTCCCACATAACCAGAGCAGCCGGCTGCCTGGTATGCATAAAGCATTCACCCCCCCCCTCCCCCGCTTCCGGAGGGTAGCCCACTACCATCTCTGGGCGCAAAAAAAAAAAAAAATTGGGAACATTTGGAGCTTACTCTCAAACTAGTATGTTTCCTCGCAACATTAGTCTTAGATCGAAGCATAATATATATTAAAAAATATATATACAAAAAAAAGATTCAGAGAACTATTCCAATTTGCTGTGGTGTGTTTGCGTGCTTCAGTTTTAGTGCACCATTATTCCTCATATTAGCCCCAGACTGAGCTAAGGTCCCCTTTCGAAAGGAGAGCTATTAACATCATAACCAGCCACAATAGCTAAGGTTGGATGAATAGTTGACATATAAGATCACTAAACATAATTAGTTTACAGAGTGTACAAAGGTGTTTCCAGGATTAGGACGTCGTGCAAAGCGCTCAGATTTTTCTGTTAAGTTAATTACATCAGATTCACATGCGGCTTAAGGTCGCTGACGATTAAACAAGCCTTTGCGACGCTGACCCATGTGGTTTCGGGCGCAAATTAAAAGCGACAGCGCTTAGAAAGTGATAACTAGAACCCAAATATGTGACAACGTAAGCGTCCTTATAGTTTTCAGAATGCTCTCATCATTGATGAGCTTGCTTATAACCGTTGGTGAAAGTGGAAGTAAACATCTAGTAGATATTTAAAATGTTTCGTTCACTGGCAATAGTTTCTACTTACCCCAATAATAGGTAAACTGAGATTATAATATGTCATGTGACTATGGCATACTGCTACTGTTGGCATAAACAGACAAGAAAACAAACAGTTATCTGTCATTTCAATCTAGACCTGCTTGAAACTAATTGGGATAGCAAACGGGTCACTACAAAATCTATCTTCAAAAACTATCCTTAAGAGCGGCAACAATACTAAATTAAATTAACAGTAGACCAGACTCTAAGTTACTAGTACCGAATTAATAAAAATTACTATAACAAACTTACCAATCCCATGGTCAATCTTCATCAGCAGACCGTTTCCGCTCATGAGCCTGCCATTAAAACTATGTAGTTTCCTTACAACTTTGTTTCCGTAGGAACGAATCATTTCCGCGGCACCGGATCAAGTCCATCACTCATTGTCGCAAACTCTTGATTGTTTGTACAAAGACCATCACTCATTTCATCCGGGTCCTCTAAAGACGGAACTTTCCGTACAATTGGATTGTTAAAGATAAACATCATATTTTACTAAAAAGTTTAAAAAATCACACATTAGCATTTAGTAAATATACAATAATTGTATTTATGTATGTATCTTTGTCGCATATTTTATATGGCTTTAAAGTGTAGAATATTTTTAGCATATTTATCTGCAAACTTATTTAGGTATTTTGAACATTATATTCTGCTAAAAACATATTCTGCTATTGCGATTTATTATTAATTAAAACGTAATTCTTTAGCTTTGTATTAATATATTCCTAATTTCAAATTGATCATTCAAAATTATTTAATCATTTAGGTATTATCTTATACACTTATGCAAGTCATTCTTTTCTACTATTATCGTTACGAAAAGGTGCTTTAACAACCAGGAGCAGAAACGACGAATGATACTCCATAACATATTATCTTTTAAATGATTATATGATAATTACAACGTTTTAACCTGTAGGGTAACCCGTAAGTTCTTGTCATCCATGTGTTATTCATCTACACCATAATATATTTCAAGTATAAGTGGAACTTTAACATGTCGCTTGAAAGTTCCAATAGGTAAATAATCAAATTAAAGGAGATATGAATACGTAACCTTTTCCTTTTTATTGACACGTACAACACATAACACTCAAGAAAACCTTGGTAACATGAAACGTATAGTCATAAATTTATTGCTGAACATAATATTCGAAATATTGTATTTGCACTACATCTTTTGCCACAGCGTCCGCTGAAAGCCTATGACTCGCGTCGACCATTGTTACATACATTTTGAGGATCGGTGTACACGACAAGCGTCCATCATAACGAATAAGACCCCATGTAGCGCCGCAAACACATTACGTCGTCAGAATGTGTGTATTTGTGTGGCAGAGATTGTGTACGTATTTATTTTTCGCACTCCCCGNCCCCCACCCCTAGTCCTCTGACACTCGCATTATTTGCTCACCCGAAGCGTTTGCTCACGTTTGCCTGTGTGCCCGAACGTATTTTATTTATGTGCTTTGCGCTCACAATCCAAATTATTTATGGTTTCATACATACCTACCGTCCTCTACACCGTTGTCACCCCGAATCGTTTTATTCAGCGACTTAATAATACTTTTGTAATTAAAATCGTGTCGCCGTACCGTACCGTTTCGGTATTTCAATTTATGTACATTTTTCCGCGAACGAAATAATTTTTCGCAGGGACGTATTCTCACTCCGTTTTATTGCGCTAGATATTTCACGTCCAAAAGAAACATAAGTTGCAAGTTTCGGTGTAAAAACTCCGGTTTAATAAAGGATGACACTTTACATGGAACGTATATGAGAGCGGCGTCGAATGAAAATGCTTTTGTTGATAGGGGAAATGGCGGATGCAGAACGTAGTAATAAATGTGATATCATTACAATTTTAAATAAAATATATTTTATAATAAGAAAAAAGAAATGACTTACTTGATTGTAATGTTTATGAAGATGTGCTCATAGCACTTAATCATTCATACGTCATACGCCATTTCAAACAAACGAGCTGACGAGCCACTCGATAGTAAGTGGTCACCGTCGCCCATGGACATCAGCGAGACCAAAGAAATAACTAATGCGTTATCGGCCAAAAAAGAAGAAAGAAACTAGCCCCTAGCCGGAACATGAGGAGTCGTTTGGCGGTTGGTTCATACAAGATAGTGGAAGCTGGCCAGGCAGGTTTTACGGAAAGATAATAATAAGAGAAATAGTATTAATGACTGAGTAATAATACTGATAATATAATCCTTACGCAAAACATTACCACCAAGCGGGCCGGCTTCGGTCGCCTCTGAAGACACTCTGTTCTGCCAGCATGGGATTGGGATCAGTATTCTAAGCCGCCCCAATACGACCACGACCCCAATACGGTATTAGATTCCATCCATAGAAATAAGTTGTGCACTCTCTTTGTTTTATCGAAATTGTCGTAGTCTCGTTTTATATACTTTTTATTTTTATGTGAATACTCTCCTTTTAATCGTTAACTGCGAAATGTATTTCATAAAGTAATCAGTAATCACCACCTCCCTCGTGACTACCGACCTGTCAGTAGGTCAACAAACGCCTTGGTTGCTGAAACACAACTGCAACAGTGACCAGGTGGCTCGTTTGCCAGTTTGCTGATTATTAACATAAAAAACGGAGCTAACTAGTTATAAATAACGCAACCAAATTGCTTATGATTACTGACAGAATAATATTTTGTACTTACATTAAGTTAATACACGTAAAGCAATCATTGAACTCCAATATACGTTAAGAATAAACATACCTCGTCGAGTTCATTGGTTCGGGATTATCCGCCAAGATTAGACCCGACCCGGCATATAACCGTATAGCTATACAAACTTGTACTCTTCTTATAGGAAACTTTATTAAACCCGCACTTCAATGTTGCCAGTTTCAGAACTGTGCTAGTAGTTTTAGAACTGTGCTAGTAATGTTTAATCTGTGACATAGTTTGACTGGTTGACAATCGATCGTGATCGACAAAATTGAGCAATTACGAGAGTTGTAACAGCTGTTACATGGTTAAATGAATTATATTTAAGATTAAAAATATATTTTTTAAAAATGCTCGAAAATTGATCTATCCTTCTACTTTGTTCCCAAAACTACTGAGACAAAAATTTTGAAACATGATACGAAATATGAGTCTTCGTTTATAGCATGCAAGAGAAAACGAAATACTTAAATTTTACAACAGACAGAAAATAGTTCTAGATTCTTTTACAATATGAAATCTTAACCTATGAGTCCTCTTATTTGGAATCAACCAGCTTATTTAACCCATTTTATATAACATTAAGAAAAAAATCGTAAAAAATATGCAACTGTAGTTAAAAAGTCTACGATAAGATCTAAAGTCTCTATAAATCCTTTGCATCGCTTCAAGATACATTGAAATCAGCATGGCTCCATAGATACCGTATGGGGTCTTATTTATAGGTGTAATTGTCGAACTATCGAACATAAAAATTCAAAATCATTCATGAAAACTAGATTTCAGATGAGCGCACCCATACCAATGCCTTCGCAAACTTTAAAAAGAAAACCAAAAAACGGGGTGGTTAAAGAGTAAACGTGTTACAAAAAAAAATTGCCTCCTTTATCATCATACATTTATATTTATTATGGTAAGGAAGTAAACATTTTCATCGTTCATCCGTTTTTCTATTGCAATAGATACTATCAACGCTGATTATGGCTTATAATACATAATACGTTCAGTTCAGTAGGAGCGCTATGATAAATGATCTTTTGATATTTTGCTGCCAACGCAGCCATGCTTCCCTCTTTCCTTTTTATTTTATTGTTGGGAAAGCAACTAGTGTTGTTAGTAAATATATTATTGCTGTATATTATTCGCCTCTTCGTATTTGTTATTGTTGTGTTGTGAAAATTATGGAGCGTGTTCCATATCTTACTATGAAATCCCAGTCGTATGGATTGTGATCACGGCTAAACGAGGCCGCGGAAAATCTCTTGTCACAGTGACAAATGACATATGACACTAATATGTCTAACTGCCGTCTATCCATTGTAGTACTTGAAAAAAATATTACAACACTGTACCTACACTAACAATGTTTATCCGCATAACAAAGCATTTTTTGACATTTAATAAAGTAACCACTGGGTTTCTATTTTTTATTAAAAGTTTCGAGGTAAATCCTAATCTTTGCTGTCTTCTATACTAGTCCTATCAAGTAAAATATTCACAATACACTACAAGTTAAAATTGAAATAATATGAGAATATGGTTCGGCTGTTGGAGGGAGTGAAGGGAGGTTAGATAAGTGACAGATAACTAATCTCTTTCTTGAATTCTCAGGAGTGGTGTAAGTGACGTCTAAAATTGGGATTCTAACCAGGAAGTACAAGCATCGCTTTGGCGAACAGGCCCTTCGATTCAAAACCTGCACAGAGCTTTAAGTTTTTAAAATATAACATAAACAATGGACTTCACCTCACTATTTCTGAGACTTCATAAGTTCAACGATGGGGTAGTTAGGGATTATGTTGATCATGACAAACTTGAACAACTTGGTTCACAATTCGAGAAAAAGATACTATTTTGTACCTAATATTAAATTAATATATCCCGAAACTCAAACTTATTATCGTCTAAAGAGACGACATTATTAATTTTAATGTCAGGAATATCGTCGGACGATTTGGCGTAATGGATTCTCATGCCAAATGAATATTTAAACACGATGATGTCTATTTAAAATTAAAAAGATTTAATTTTGCTGTCTCCCTACCTTTATTGGTAGCGTAATTTATCTCAAAAGCCTCTTAAAATCGTTGCAAATTATAAAGGAAGATAGAAGATAGATATAAAATAACTAGCTGAAAAATGCAAAGAACTGAAAAAAGCTAGAAAGTGAATAGGCTATTATAAGTTAGTGCGTTCACCATCTTAGACTTCAACACTACTTACCATCAGGTGGGATAGTTGTCAAGCATTAACCTATTTTATGTAAAAAGGTGATTTTTTAATCAAATTTAAGTACCTTTATTAAGCTATGGTGTAGTATTTAAGATTTTTGAAGAAATTAAACACTTTATTATTTATTTATTTGTTTATAACAAAAGGAAACTGATTCATTTAAATTTAAACGCGCAGCTAATACTAATAGAATTTTGAAATTTTGTATAGAAATTCTTTAAGAACTGGTGATTGGACACCTAAAAAATATTTTTTTTATTCAACTCTTAAGAAACCGAAACGAATTGAAAACGTTTGAATGACAACATTCGATCAGGTAGTAAAAGAAATCACACATGTTGACTGGAAAATTGTTTCGAAAATTTATTTCCATAAATTCAACTTTAAGTTCTTGCTAAAGTCCTATAAAAACATTATACAAGAAATAATTATAGTTCTATACTTCCGCAAAACCTACAACGAAGTGGGTAGTAGAAAACCGTTCGTCATGAAAAAATACATATATATTGCAATCTCTAAGGCGACTCAATCAATGATGTCGAAGTATCTTAATACTACAGTGTACGCCCTTCTTTTATCATATTTTACTTGTAAGCGGAAGAATATAAAAAAATAATTCATTTACCTGTTTTATGGCCATTATTGTGAGATGGTTCATTTTCAAAATTTGCGATTATTTATTCATTTCCGTGGGATTTTTTTATTTTGAGACCTATCCCAATTTTACTACTCTCATATACTTATACTTTATCCTATTTTATAAAATGTGTATTAGTGGGCACTAAATATCATTAATAGTTATTGATAAATATGAAATTGAATGCCACCGAAATGAAATGCATTCACCGAAATAAAATTGTATGTATATTTTTCGAAATAAATATGTAACTATAAAACATTTTTTACTATTTAGTACATATTTTTTTAAACAAATAATTAATGAAAGCATAAAGTACTTAGTGGAAAATAGATGAAAAGGTATATTTATTAAGACGGGAGCTGTCTCAAAAGCTACAACCTCTAAAAGAAGTAGATTATACCATGTATATCTAATTAATTTTTCAACCCAAAAGAAGTCGACACGGATCGCTAGTAGCCTTATAAAACTGTTAACTTCCCAAATACAAGAAAAATATTATTTGCAAAATACTCCGAATAGCACGAGCTATTCTGGAACGTCGATTCTCGCGTGGAATGAAGTTCCGTCACGAGAACTTTGCAGTCTTTTTTTCGCCACATGCGTTCATGCCGACTGCCGGTGAGGTACTGACTTTGACCGTTGTTTACTTATTTAAGGTTACACTAGATGACACAATCTGCACTCATATAATTTAAAATTAAGAACAAAGGATTCGTCTGGGGCGAATATTCCCCCGCGCATGTTCTGCAGTATTAATCACAAACATTTGCGAAAATCTATTATTATATCCATACGCAAAATAAATTGAAGTAACGTTTACTAAAAGAACAAACAGTTGTCGGTTAGTAAATCTTACTATGACATTTCCAATGATGCCTTTCATTGGGTTAAATTTAACAAGACATGTTCAGTACTTTCTTTATCAAAACCCACGCAGCAACATTACTCCTTCTACTTAAAATAACTCTCACTGCATAGGCAGCATTTAACCACTTCGTACTAGTGGTCTCTCTTACGTGCTCTTGTAGCTTTACTGCTTGTAAAGCTAAGTGATCACAAATTAAGAAACACCTTGACAAAAATACGTATTGTGGTGCAAGATCGATCGGTGAAGACTCGTCCAATTAATGACCAATGCCGCGGGAGTCCCCGGCACTTACACTAATTAATTAAACTCGCTGCAAACAGAGTGAAGCGAACTTCCATGTCCTTCCATTGTTTACAGGAATGTTTTCTCGACGCTATCGTGATCTCGCTAAAGCTACATATTTTGTTCTGAAAATTTAGCATCTGCATTTTTAATGATCTGTACATCTGTTGAAAAAATGAAACCGTTAAAGAATTACTCGCATTTTCGCCTGTCACATCCTGCTTTCACTAAAACTTGTTGATGGAAAGACATCAAATTTGATATACACGTAGAGTTTGAGGTTCTATTTAGAAACGTATAGTATATTAAGATGAATAAAATATTTTGCATACAAAGCTGTATTTTTTTAATTTTTCACATACCAAAAGAATAGTCTTATAAAGGAAACAAATCTTTTTAAAATAAATTTAAATATATTCTAAATAATCACCGGAAATTAATCATTCTCTCCCTCAATCTCCTAGTTTACGCCAAACCGATTCGCACTTGAGCGGTTCCATTTTTTTTCCAAATTCATTCCTTTTTTCTCGTGGGAGGATCCTCATGGAAGCTCCCCCATTACAGTAGTGATGGACGAGATATGGCGCACTCCTACCGACTAATATCACCATGGATGTTCCTTTGTATTACCATTGGCCGGTATTACGGTTGCGCTTTCTCATTCTTGTGGAGGTCTGGACCCCTTCTTAAGATTTTGATGGGGCTGGAGTTTCCCCATACCGTTTTCCTTGAAGAAGCGAACGGGAACACCGCACGCTACCTCGAGATCTTATGTTGCACCGATGACGAACACCCCCGTGTTCGCCGCCTAGACCTCATTCAAGGAGGACGGAGAAGAGCTTGGTAAGTCTTCCTCCGGTCTCCAGCTGCGGACCGGGAGGTTTGGATTTGCTCCCAATCCCGCTCTGCAGCTTCCTTCTGTAACATCACCATTTCGCAGAAGGACTCTCCGGCGTCCCAATACCTCTCACTTTGGACCATTGACATAACTATGGTCGAAAGTGAGAGGATAGTCTCCACTATTGCGACGAGTTCATGGCGCTCGTTAGCCCACGCTGGGCATACCATAGTGTATTGCGCCGACGTCCTCGACGCAGTCACAATGTTGACACTTGGTAGTCGGTTCCCTCCCAGCTATTCGACACAGGTACTTCCCGAAAAATCCATCTCCAGAGAGCACCTGCGTGAAGCGGAAGATCAGCAATCCATGCTGCCTGTCCAACCAATCGTCTAGGACTGGACGGACAGTCTTCACAGTCCAGAAGGCAGCCCTCGATTGAGCCAACCGATGCTTCTACCTTTCTATTACCGACTGCCGCGCGTGGAGCTTCCGCATGTCCCATTTCTTTCGTGAAGGTACCATTCCCCGGATCCGAATCTCCGAACACCATTCGTAAAGAGACGCATGGGCTGCGGCCTCAAAACCCCAAGGTGTGTACCCTGATAACACGGACGCCGCCTCAAATAAGATGATACAGTACCGCCTTAACACCCCGACCCCCATTACCCTCTGAGGTTTCCTCAGGAGAGCGACGATTCTTTCGGTCAGGGTCTTCCTCCCAAATAGGAGCGCCATACAGGGCCGTGGATCGTACTACAGCCAACTACAGGCCCCCGATATTGGGCAGCACCAGCTTTAGTGCAGCCATCGCGCCAATCGCCACCGGAAGTAAATCGAATAAAGTTCTATCATGGCCTAATGTATTCCGACAAGGGTTAAAGTAGATTTTTATCAATAATAAAACTGTAAAAGGATCGAAATTGTACGTAAAATATATTTTATAGGTTATTAGTAAGGCTTTGTTATCGAAATAAAGGGCAATTGTTTGTAATTACTTTTGTCTATCTATTTCGACGATATGCAATAACTACTGAACCAATTAAGATTCATATATCATCTTATTATAAGTAAACTATATTATATTATAGGTCAAAATGGGGATTTTTTATCGCAGAAAACAGGTCCATTTCCCGCGGCATAAAAAATAAAGTTAATATGGAAATTCTCTTAAATGATAACAAAGACAGATAATATTTTAGCTGTGTAGGACTACAGCTCTTTCGTCGCTTCGGGAATAATAGTCTTTATTTACTTGCTATACGTCCTATCGATGTAGAAGCATGACTTAAATGCATAGTGCTATAACAGTGCACAAATTCAATCAATTTTTATTTATTTATTTTTTATATATTTAAATTACAAGTATATAGTTATGAATGTCATTTTTCTGGTTCTACTAGTGTTATGAAAAGGTGCTCTAAATGTTGAGGAGATAAAAAGGACGAAAGAAACTTTTCAGCACATCTTTCAAATCAATTATGACAATTACAATTATGTTTTTAACTTGCGCGAACCTGTTTTTCCATGCATTTCTTGAAAATTCCATAAGGTTATTTAAATCCTAATAATACTAAGCTTGGCTTGTACAAAACGAACTGAAAATTAACAAATTAAACTATACTGTAAAACGCAGCGCTATCACTTTGTATATGGGTTTTAGATAGCAAAACTGAAGATTGTTCCAAGTACGAGTAAATCTTTACACATTTTAATAGGTTTTTATCGTGATCTAAAATTTATAACGTAATAGTTTCATAAAAATCTATTTAGGAAGTTATAATTGTAATTTACAATTTTTAACCAATATTATTAATTTATAATTTGATAATGAATGAGTGTATTTAATTGTGTGTGTAATTTGTGCACAGCTGTTAGCGATCTGAAGACGGTGCTCGTGTCCTTCCCGCAGAATTAGCCGGTCCACTAGCCATTGACTTGACCCCGTTTGCTTTATTTCGTTACTAGGTCAACTACGAATATGAGGAACATTTCAAGTTTTTCGATAACAATACACAGACAACATAATTAATACTTATATTATTAAGCATAAAGAAATTTGTAACTAACGTAAAAAGCGCTCAGCTATCTCGCCTTAAAATTTCGTAATCATTTAATTTTACACGTATTCCATATTTGTAAATAGGTACATAATATAATTATTTTAAATAATTGTACATATTAATTTAATTAATTTGTAAGGATAGTATCATGACATCATTGTAACTCTTATTATGGTCTAAAGGTATTTTTAAACCAAAAATTTTGTCATTTTTTTTTTGTGGAACTGTAATATTTAAATTATATTTTACCGAATTGATATATGTAATAATTTATATAGATAGATAATTTATAATAGTAAATGACAATAATTATAGATAGTTTATTTATTTTCTATTTGCATACCACTTTTATGGTTAAAGTTGACTGACTGTTCATCGTCCGATAGCATTAAGACCTTTTTGTACCTACTCAACTTCTAAGCAAATAAATTATTTGTATAAATTTTCAATTTATCATCGCTCTGTTGTATATTCGAATCGAATAATTCTAAAGATTTCCCTATACCGAATCCTACTATTTTTCCGTAGGATCCCAATAAAAATACTATATTTATTTTAAATTTAAATCAATTCAAAACTGTCATAATTAACAAATATATAAAATCAAACACAGTAGCTTATATTGTACAGACACAACAGGCGTACGAATGCTTTTAGGTCGCTTCAATTTAAATTCTAATCTAGAATCTAAGAAGCACAGTGTTCGTAGCCGTGTCATTCGTCTGGAGTCGCGGTTTGTCATCAGCAGAGTATGGCTTCAAGGCTTTAAGGGTTCTACTGAATAAAAATAATTTTACCTTTATATTTAGAGAATTATTACAATATCAAATAATTGTACTTTCAGACTCCAAAAAAGAAGACGATTGAATGTTGGTTTGTATCTTTTTATAATATATAATGTACAGCCATAATTTAGTTTTTTAAGAGCCGATAACTTAAGTTCGTAGTTGATCCGCTATAAATATGGAAAGGATCTGATGATGCATTCTGAAGATAAAGCTTGGGACATCTCAGGGGATATCATTACGAGTAGCAACATTACAGCTGTTTTTAAATGTTTGCTGTAACAAATGTAAAGATAATTGCTGAGTGTGTGACAGTTCCAGTTCATCATAGACCATCACAGGGTTAACTAATGTGTCTTGGAAACAATAAATGCAACTAGTCAAATTAACATAATTTTGAGTGGGTTGTTTCTTACTTTTGTGACGTACGTTTAATTTTAATAAAAGCTTTTTATCAGGCAATAAGTTAACTCTGTAATAAAATATAATAAACTAATCCTTAACGCTACAAAATTTTTAAACCAATACTGAACGAATCGATTTTGATGACCAATCTCCTTTTAAATTAAAATTGGACTCATTAGCGACAGAAATAATTATAATGACCGACTGAACATCACAATGACTTAGTACAGATAAAAAAGGTAAAAGAGAGTTTGTTGCTGAACTGAAGATTTATTACAACCGAAAATCGATTAATGGACTTTTGACATGCAGTCCGTTATTGTCGTCGGCGCCAGCTCCACTGGCATTCGGCCATTAAAATTTGGACCCGGACAAAGTTTCATAACTGTCAAAATGACACACGACAAGGAGACAAGTTTTGGATCGCGGCACGTAACATATGTACATGTTTCTATGTTTAAAGCAAAGTGATTTTATACACGAGTATAGGGTTACAAAGGGGACATTGCGAATAAAATTTCTCACCCGGAACATAAAGTCCGGGTAGTAACTTTGCGCGAATTATCATACGTCAAGTACTTCACGTCAAATCATGTCCGTCGTAAAGTATTAAATTGCAACGAATTCTCTATTCCATATTGAAATGTTGCAAAGTGTCGACGCGTTCAGGTTTCACATGGATTCGATTTACTCGTACATAAAATTTGAAGAGTGCGTAGGAAATAAATATTAAGTATTTATATTTTATAACACGTATACTTTATAATCTCCCGTGATTGTTTATCAGTCTGTCAGACTGTTCATCGAGAGGGGATTTAACCAAACGGATCTTTCATTGTCTTCAATGAACTGAACTGACTTGACTGAATACTTCAAACTATAACCTATAATTTGACATATAAATTATTGTATACCCACATAGGGTGGACTGTTGAGAACTCTTTATCGTCTGTATGGTAAGATCTTGTATAATAAATTTATTTATCATTATTATTATTATTATTAAACTGAACGTCAGTTCTTAGTGAGATTTACATATAAAATACCATCAGAAATAATATTGTAGTTCCTAAAATAAAAAAACATGCTTATAGTTCAAAATGGTAATCGGCCGCTAATGAGTTGAAACTAGAGGGTTATTGGAATCTCACGTTAGCATGCCAGCACACATGCGACCAAGCCTAAAAGCTGCAGACATATTGACGCAGCGATTTACCTTTTTAAACTTTTGTCATCGCCATCCTAACGAGTGCATATAACCGAAATCGCACGTACATAATAATACACTTTTCCTTTACCGCTTCTTTTAGAAGCTCTTTGCAACCGCCCTTATTAAGGCGGTTAAAGATATAAAAAGATATAGCGTTGCGGTCCTCGGGCTGAATACGAATGTTGTGAGAAAGACGGACCGAGCGAGTTATTGCCGACTTTTATATTGAGTGTACTTATCGTGAAATGAGAGAGTAGCTCGCGGTACTATTGATACTAAAAGATGGAGTAGAGGAATTGTACGTCACAGAAAAAAATCAGTTATTTCTTTTTTTTTTTTTTCATAAACAGCAGACGAGAAAGTATAGCCATTGCCGTGGAAGTTGGGACGTGCATGGATGACGATGCTTCACGTTTATGGACTCGAATAAGCGACGGATTGCCCATCAACAAGATCGCAGTTGCTTTAATCGGTTGACCAATTAAGATTGACACATACCGTTGGGCCGCGAGCGCTTTTGATCATTACTAATAAATTAAATAACTGATTTCAAATACGTATCCAATTAACACTATTATTAATATCGGCTATTTCAAAATATACGTCATGTGTCGTGGCAAGTCGACGGAGCCTCGTGTCATTGGGTTTCATTTTTGTTGTTTACGTCGACCTCATAAACGTTAACGAAATCAAACATATTTAACAGGAGCATTTGATAACGTCATATTCCTTTTTAGGAAGTATTGTAATGTATCCAATTATGGTTGGAGTAGCAGCTAATAGGTACTATAGTGTAATTTTTTTCTTCACTCGAAATGAACAAGTGCTATTTTTTCCCCGAATACTTCTGATGTGCGTTGAATAATCCTTTGATGTCGGTTTATTTAAACAGAGGGTTTTTATAAATTCATTGGGACTGCGAATGTTCAAATAACGATAGGTAGAGCTCTCGATGCTCTGTTTGCTTCGATGTACCTAATGAAGTGGGCTTCGCCGCAATGTTATGATTTCTTTAACTACTGAGTGATCAATTTCACATCGATGAAAATCTTTAAGTTTTCAACATGACGTGCGTAGAAGAAATTAACTTTCATTTTCATTAATTAGTAATAAACAGATAGAATGTAATGTATAAATATTTCAAGGCTGATAATTATGCTAAACTCGAAAAGACCCATATAGATTGTGCCACCAGAGAATAGATAACCGCGGCATAGACAATCGCGCGATAGGGGCGTCAAAGCTGTACTGATAAAGAACGTAAGCGCACTGTAACGGCTTAATTGTCTACGATAAATATTGGTGCGTGGGACAAGGGACAGAGTGTGGCGTTAAAACTAGGCATTTATCGAAATAAATGTTATGAAAAAAAAACTGCCATCTTGACCGATGACAAGGTTTAACACCGTGTTTTTGCAGATATGGCTATGACCACTATAATTTGGTCAAGTTGTCTTATAAAAACTTTTATACACATCATAAGATGTAACTATTATAAAATTAAAACATCTGAAGAAATTGGTAAAGACACATCAATAAGGTGATTTCCCCTTAACAGTATAAAGTAACTAACGAGTAAGTGACAGTATAAGAAATGTGTTAATAGACTCATTTTACATAAAAACAGTTTTTTAATTTAAGTTAACAAAAAATTACTTACTTATGCAGGTAAAATCGTAACTATAATGAGAAACAACCATGAGCCCTGAAAAGATAAAAATAAAAAAGAAAATTATAACTCGAAGACATCTCACACAAACACATTGCACACATTAGTGTTTGTTAGCCCAGGGCCCTTCGCTTCGAAATCAAAATCAACCAACGGAATATTATGTCATGAAAATTTAAAAAATGCTCCACGCAACGTATAGATTTCTGGAAGAGATCATTACTTTAAATAAACCTTGTTGTATTTATTCCTTTTCCTACCACCATTTATTTATGTAGAAAGAAACAAAATGCTGTATTTGCCTTTCAAATACAATTTCACAAATTTTTTATCGCTAAAAGTTCAATCTCGGCGCCAGGTTTTAAACGTCGCTAGGACACGCAAGCGTTCTATTTTCAAGTTCTCACGCTGCCCATTTACAACTAAAAGCCTTGAACTTTGATAGTATAAATATATAGAAGTGCAGTGTGACCATTTTATTATTAGGTACCACTTTTGAATGTTTTATATAAGGTTGTCGATTTTGAATTTTTTACGTCAATAGATGGCAAGCAAGCAGACGGGCCGCCTGATGATTATATGTCGCCGGCGTAAGAAAAATGTCGAACACATCTCACAATTGATTTTGGAAGTCGCCTTGACGGATAGTTAGACCTAGTATGCCTGAGTACCGACAAGATAAAACTCTGAGCGGCGATGCCCAGCGAAGTTACCAGGAAGCACCTAGTAACATAAATTCGTCCGTTGCTCAGCAGAGCGCACTACGAACAGGTGAGTTTCGCATCGACACGAAAGATGAAGCCCTTTACACCCCGAGGTAACCTTATTTACAATATATTACAGAAATAACAAGATGAAAACCACGAAAAGCGCCAATCGCGCTCCCGAAGAATAAAGTCTCTTAATAGTATCGAGGAGGTGACTGTTATTTAAACTTTGTTACTGTTTAAGCTGGTCTAACCGGTATTATTTCAAAATAAGACCTGAAAAGGAATCATTTAGAACTATTTTATTCGGAAATAACCTGTTGCCACTTATTAAATCATATGATAACTATGAATCATCCTAAATCGACATGATGAATATAATATATATTAATTATAAATTTGTAACAGGGTCCAATCTGTATATACAATATTTATGGGAATATTAAATTTTAATGTATTTTAATGTGATGAATTTGTTATCGATAAAGAGATCAAAACATGTTTTTTTTTTAAATTGTCTGTCTGACCACGTATTACATTAAAACCACTGAATATGATGCATAGAATTAGCATTTATTTCATTATTTAGTATCATATATTATGGGTCATAATCTAGCACCATTTTTTTGGCAAATAGATCCGGGCCCTCGAAATATGAAGTAAAAGTTAATATAGACATTGTATTATAAGGCCAATTAATAAAACTGCCAGCCTGGCTACAGCTGTTGTAATAAATTAATATCTTTCTAATTTATAGAACTGGAAAAATCCATGCCTACCACACAACGTGCTATTTCCAAACATTAGACGTAGGTTTCCTGAAGCAAAGAAAGAGCGGTTAGTTAAGTTCTACATAAATCTCAGTCATTCATTTCATCCAGAAACTTAACATATAAAAATTCAACTCCTTAACCGTCACAGAATCAGCAAACCTATTCGAAAACATTAAAGAGTTGCACAAATTTTCCCCTCTCCCTCATTAGACCACAATACGTCTCGATGTACACCGGCGCCATGAACTCAAGCGGTGGTACCAACCGTAAAAATAATGAGCAAAGCGCACAGATCGTACCAACTAAACAATACCAATCCAAACAGCGCACGCTATTTGAGCCCCAAACGGAAACCGCGCAGAGACCAAAACCGCCTGCGTTTGATAAACAAAACCTCCTGTCCTCATTGCTTACACCACAAAAGCACGACTTAATCCAGTCCGTCGTCCAGCCCGTGAAACGTAATAATACCCGATATGCGCTCGGCAGCCGATGATATCGTTGCATTTGAACGAAAATTTTCTAATACATATTCCAAGCATGAATTTTATTCTCAAGGAATCCGTTTAGTTTCTGCTATTTTGTAGTTTGCCAAGCGTAAAAAGCTAGTAGTGAATGTTCCTGACATGAAATTAAAGACTTCAACAGAACAGATGCAGTGGCTATTCTAATACCCGTTTTTAATTTCTATTAAGAGTTCTTTTATCTTGAAGTTTATAAGTTCTGCATTTTTAAAATTCAAATTCAAATTCATTTATTAATTTAGTTATTCCATAAACACACTTATGCACGTCATTTTTTGCTTCTACTGCCGTTTCGAAAAGGTGCTTTAACATTAAGGAGAAGAAATGGCGTAAGAAAGTCCTCAGCACATTTTTTAAAACAACACATGGCAATTAGAAAATAAGTTTAAGCCTGCGCGGAACCGGTTTCGACACTGTTATTTCCAGGTGTCCCTGTCATTAATATATTCATCAATACAATAATATCCTTTACCTATAAGCTGTGCCTTAACGCGTTGTTTAATAGTTCCAATAAATAACTCACGTATCAACTTTGGAACCATAGTGTAAAAACGAAATCCAAACCCCATTTACAGAAAAAGAAAAAGACCTGAAAAAGACGATATGACGACGTAACCAAATTATGCCTATTTCTTCATACACGATTATGTATCACTTTTATGATTATACATATTTAATTTTTTTTATAAATACTAAATTACTGTAAATATATTGACTAGCTAAAGTGACTACACCTATTTAGTTAAATTTTTCCCTTAAAGACTCACGTGACTTTTATCTATATAAATGTATAGCTCTTGCTCTTTTTAATTTAATTTAATTTTTTTTAATAGGTTAACTATAGATAATTACGGTTTTACATTTATTTTTACCTGATCGTATAATACTCTGTCAATCCATCTTGAAGAAGCGTCGAGAAAGATTCAAGGTTCCTAAGTCGTAAAGTTGTAATTTAATTACTTCATTCCCCTAACGGATTCAATAAATTCAACCTTATTTTCGAAGGCTAGACAGTAATCTAACGAAAGTTTTTGGGTAATTAAATTTAATGCGCGTAGTATTAATACCACATAAATGCTCAGAGCCCGACGACTTATGTCGATTGTAAGTGATCGACCGATTTAAGTAAGTGCGTAATCGGTGATGAGAACGATGAACGAACGCTAGTGACAAAATTTCATCAACGCTTCCGTGCATCGGCCATCGTGCCGTAGGCCGGTTGTTATTGTTACCGGTTGTTAGTCAGTGAACCATGTCAAAGGCCTTCAGGCGGCATATCAATATAGGTACTCGGATAGGGCACTAACTTCTTAACTATTCGAACAGGAGCAGCGAGGTAGAGTACGCTTTAGGCCTCTTCAATTACAAGTAGAAACCTGTGCCCGATCGTAGTCCGCTACTGGGTTAATCTTTAGTCTAGCTGATATACTGACCCTTCGTGAAATTCCGTGTTTTAACTATTTAGTTTGTAGTATATTTTTCACCTGAGTAACACATGATTAGAAATAGAAATAGGGTCCAGATACATCTGTTGATAAGTATGCAGCACAACTATGATAAATGATCTTGAGATATGATTAAAATCTCCCTCCAAGCGAATCAAGCAAAAGCTCTACCACCTAAAAAGTATGATCCAGTATGTACGCCCAAACTTAGAAGAATTACTTTTCAAACATATAAGAACGACTGTTTAATTGTGCTTCTATGCTTTTACAGTAAAAACACAAATTCAAAAAGATTCTCGCTTCGGCATTTTTAAACGATGACAACTGCTAACAATAGCTAACATGTCAAACTAGAATATTATAAATTCTTTACACATGCAAACATCACATTTTGACGGCTGATCTTTATATGGATACGTGGAGAAAAAAACATTGTATCCCTTTCTCTCCTATCAACCTATAAAGAAAATTCTTTATTATTTTTTCGTTGGGTTCTATTTATAAGCATTACGATCAATATATTTTTTTGGAAAAAAAAAAGTTTTATGAAATACTAAAGAAGCATTTTCCCCTCCGTTCATCAACCGATTTACTGTTATTATTTTGTTTGGTAGATATTGATGAGCTTTGGTGTTATGAATAAAAAAATTGGTAAGAACGCTATTTCATGGTTATAATCGAATTTCAATCACTAGACAAACCATAGTAATAATTATTATGACACAAGAGGTTCACGCTGAACTTAAAGTATGATACGGTAATTAATCACAGGCACTGGATTCTACTGAATCAAATTGGACGATAAAGAGTTGACGTTGAACATAAATGAACATAAAATAAAACTTAAAACTAAATCTCTTGACTTATAACAGACTAAAAAGTAATATATTTTAAAATGGATGTAGGAAAAAAACCATTATACAGAAATGAAAAAACAGAGGTTCTGTCACTAACCGACAAAGTGAACCGCACTCGCCAGGACTTATTTTATCAATGATTTGCAAGCACGAGCAGCTACGAACAGCTTTAATTCAGTAATCATAATACATTCTTGATCCAGAAAACTCAATCGCCATAAATACCTCCTAATAGACGAACAGCGATACCTGATAAAGGTGTAAGCTTTACACCGGGCAACACACGTTGTTTCCTACTGGTGCAGTGGAGCGCAAGCTATTATGGCCGGCCCGGCGTTGATAATACAGCGGTTATGGCTCGGCGGGTTTTAGCAGATGCCATCGTAGTCGTCTAGTGTACAACAAGACGCCTCGGCTACCGCAATTGTGCGATAACGCCTACGATTGTCGGTCACGCGAGACTTCGCCCCAAAGGCACGGTTTGGTCTTGGGAAATTCCTATTTGTATCTATTTTGTTTGCGTTTATCTCAACTGTGCCGTTCTAAATGAAAACTATTTGGAAGTTTGGAACTTTGGAAGGCGTAGTTTTGAGAATTTGTCGCTGCCAATTTATTGTTAAATGTCAAATGTCTATAATATTGATTAGCAGTTGTTACAAATTATAAGTTGTGCGAACTTGGCATTGCGCCAGACTTGCTCTTTAATTGGCCTCAATATTTTGTGTAAAGGTTAAATTTTACATTTCATTATTGATAAATGCCGTAAATAATACCCTATCAATTAATTAACTAAATTTTAATATTTTCTTTCTACTGATAACTTTTATCATTGGCAGTGATAAGACATTATTCGTTGTCGGAAGCCTATAATCCGTCTAAAAAATTCTGACAAACGAATTGGCCCCTATCTAGTTCCCAAATCGTCCCTGGTGTGTTTGGGATAACTCAGTTATGCAGAGAAGTATAAAATTAACAGATATTTTCTTAATGCTCCATAGTGTTTTTATATTTATTTACCTCTGTTAATATAAAGCCGTAGACTTAAGTAATTTCACTAACCAAGACAGTCCGATTTTAATTAACAAGTGAAGTAATCACTCTATGTTATAAATTAATTGTAATCTCGGATATAGAAGAAAGAAAGACATATTTTTATTCGCGACAGAGGTCACAGCACACATGAATAAATATATAATTTTCATATATTGTACATACTATTACAAAATCAAAATAGAAAACATCAATATTAAATACTTAAAACTAAATCTAAAATTAAAAAACAAAAATGTATGTTCGCTGCAGCATAAGCGTCGAAACGGTCCGAACTCAGCGATACTCAAAGCCTATCATTAGACCATGCAACTGATTTTCTGCCCGGCCGGAAAGCGAAGTAGTTCAGTCGCTCAAAATTTATAAAAATATATAATATAATCAAAAATAATGTTAGATGCTAATGCGTATGTGTGTGTATTATAAGATCTAATATCAAACACTAAAGTGTAAGCAATCGTTCCAAAAATAATCGAGTCCGCATTAGGGGAAGATTACGACCGGTAAGCGTTTACGAGAACCGAAAACAAGGAGATCCCAATAATAAGGGTGAGCGAGATAAAAAGCTCGCGAAGCAATTTTCGATAAGTTACGAGTCTTGAGGCACGTTTATACAGATGACGTCATTCCGGCCCCAAGTTCTATCGGTTTATGGCTCACCAATCGTGCGGAATGCGGTAACGGGCGAACGTTGGAAACGTTTAAAATTACTGATGGGAAGACAGAAACACTGGCACTCGATTCACTCGACACGTGTTGCGACTATCAAAGCGAAAACAATAGGGTTCGCGAATCCTCTTGACAGCTCGATGGAAAGAACTCATCTCTACTGTTCAATTGAATGCGCTTGTACACTTTTGCTTTTCTACTGATATGAAAGTAATAAACTGGCAAGTATTCATCCAGGTGGAAGACTAGAAAAGTGGAAAGTAATTATGCCTTAAAGACCTCCGTTAAGGCCTGACGACTGCTATTTAAAAATAACAACCAATCCGACACCTTAATTTGCCCATCCATTCTTAGAAAGTTCGTTTAGAAATTTTTCCAAATTTTCTTTTATTAAGACAAAAGCTTTTCAATCGTTACCGAACATAACAAAAACACACGTGAAAAAAGGGTACAAAGTTTTCTCTTCACGTATTAATATACAGATTATATCAATTTGCAAACTAAGGATATCTAAGTCATCCTGTCTGCAATAGTTAAGGATTGAATAAAACAATACAATATTATGTTACCAAAACGTTTTAACCAATTTTGGACATACAATAAGCCGACATTAAGCCAACAACGCATCTTAAGGGCAATCCAAATATACACTAAATGGAAACAGCTTATACACACAAATTGAAGATGATTTTCCAGCCTACAACCTTCATTAATGAAAAGATGCGCGAGGTGAACTTGACTATAAATATCACTTACCAAAGAGTACCCAAAAGTGAAATTAACAGTAAACAAAATTACGAGGCCAAACTTATAAGCCGAGGAATACAAGAGTGTACATGAAGAGTTCGAGAAGTTACCTCATCAATCCGGTAAACGGACTCCGCAAACACCTGATTGAATAAACTTCAAAATTACTCCGAGTATCCATTGTTTCTCTTCCGAATGCTGTTATGTAAGTGGGTGGTAGAATAAAGGAAGCCCGAGAAACTTCACCGCGCCAGTCTTTTGTTCGACACGAACTCGAAAAGTGAATCTTGGCTAATAAGCGAAAATGAAAGGGTTGTATGTAATAAAAAATAGCGAACTGAGTTCGCAAACTTCGCTCGCGTTTAACAAACGACTGTTTGAAGTAGAAGTAAAAAGCGAGTGTTTGGAACGCTTCAACGCTCTTTAGTCGCTGCTTTAACTTGGATTACTTCAGCTCTTTGCGTCTCGATTGTTTAGTTTTCATCTTTGATGTAAGTTATAATAGTTGGTAGACTTCGCGTAGGTTCCTAAGGACGCGTGGGAATCGGGTGTAGGACCATCACTGTGATTTCTATACCAAATAGATTCCGTACTCTTTACATAATAACTCCGACTTATTTAGACTGATACAGATCAATCTAGAATTTATGTAGGCTCTATAGTCTCTTATTATTAATATCTCGAGATTGAAATTCGAGAATATCTTTTGTGCAAACATATTTGGTGCTCAGAATTACTCCAGAAAACGCTCGAAATAATTAATTTACGTTTATATGATCGTATTACTTTTCATGGTAAAACACCGCAATGGAAATGTGAAAATAAAATATCGTTCAATTTTGTCAGCAGTAGGTAAATTTTCCTTGAAACTAATGAGATGCAGCGAATTAGCCCGTTGCCGCTTCACCTCAATTAATTCCGCGAAAAATACGATCTACGAAAGTTAAATATATACAACAATATTTTATATATATAGCCAACCTAAAACTAAAACATTTATAATCGAAATCTTTACGTTTATCACCATTACGGCGTAATAAATGTATAAATTACATTTGTAAATAATTGGGTCTTTCTTATGTAGCCTATAATCGTTATTCAAATGACGTTAGTTATCATAAATACTGTTACGTGTGAACGATGGAAAAATTTAAATTAGACACTCGTTCAGAGGCGCATTTAAGGCAACATCTTATCACGCAAACCATTCTGAATTGCTGGAGCCGACCGGAATAGGTGTTCTCTCCAGTACTTAATAATGCTTTATAGTCCTCGCTTAGCAAGCTTCCCACCTGCCATATAAATCTCTCGACGCCTACACATTTAATTAACTATCTCCTTACATGTTCAGGTGTAGAAAGAAATAATAGTCTAAGAGACGGCGGATAATTTGGAGGAAGTCCGTAATAGGTACTGAAAGTAATACAGTATTTTATGTGACCTCATTATTACACATTAACACGTCGCAGAATGAGTTCGCTATACATTTTTGAATCAACCCATCTGTGTAACATCGAGTTATTGACATGATTATTATTACTTGTTATGTTATTATTTATGTACGAATTGATGAATATTTTAATTATTTATGTACTCCATATAAAAGTTTGTAATTAAACTCACATTTAACTGCCTTGCCTGCTCTTGGACAACCTTGGACAACCTCTAGCCCAGAAACGGGAAAACCATTTTGAGGATCCAAAGACGGATAATTGAAAAGCTAATATTCATCGTGTTACATTAATTATGCTCAGGAGAACCGCTGTAACTTAAGCGATATCCACATTATTTTAAATGATGTCCCAGACATTTGGACACGGCGAGCGCTGAAGGGGTTTCGCTACGGCGACTCTGACATGAAGACCGTTGTAATATTTCTGCTGAGATTAATTAAAGAACTTAGTAGTTCTTCTGTGAAACAAATTACTGAACTCATTCTTGTGCTTCGGTTAGAAGCGTATTGGCGATACTTACAAATTAAAAGGTGCATCGCACTCTTCGAAAGGAGCTAAGTTTTTGTGAATAAAGGCATGCAGAGTGTTTCTTATAAATTATACACCAGTTAAAAATAATTACGATAATGGCTGACAGACGATTCAGTCGCAGCTAACTTTCAAATACAAATTAACTTTCTTAACTAATTATAATATACATATACCACGAAAAACCAGTAGCATGGAATATTTTCCACTTAACGATGCACCGCTGGACTCCGGTTTCTTCACGCAGCGTGAGGTTTAAAGGCCATAATCCGTTACGCTGACCAAAAGCAGATTGGTTTCACACGATATTATGGAGAAATCTCAGCGAGCTTAGCACGGTTGTCTCGACAAACTTATCTCAATCCCGTCAGTTTCTCGTGCAATGTCAAGTTTGTCCTATGAAAATAACCTCCACACTCCTATCCTTCGTTTTATTTCATTCAAATGTTCAATCATATTTTTTGTAATAAATACGATAATAATCGATACTAATGTTACAAACAGAGTGAGGTCGTGTTGTATGCGGTGAGTAATATCCGGAACAACGGCACCTATTTTAAAAATTCTTTTACCATTTGAAAGGTGCATTATTCCGGATGGACATAGATTATATACCAAGTGTGTAATAATAATTTATTAATTGTAATAAACGAAATCAAGACGAGCCACTGATATATAATAAAAATATTATACGATTTCACTTTTTAGGTATTGTTTAGTACTTTCTAATATTAAAGTATCTTCTGCAACCTTCTATTGATTCTCATTTATTGATTTATTGTTATAATAAACTGGTCAAATGCTAACTAAAATTAGATGAAGCATATGAAAGTTTAGAATACATACATTTCATCTTACTAGAAAATGACATTCCATAACCAGATAAGTCTTGTCTTGAAAATCACTACTTGATCAAAGCTGCTTACTATCATATTCCATCTTAGCAGAATCATATCTAGATAGATCAATATAATACAATTAACAGCTAAATTTGTCACACTCGCGACGCCAGCTATTACCAAGTGTCAAAAATCCGACAATATTTCAAAGTTAACAAATTCTTGGTGCGATAACACGGCACTGAAGTTAGGCAGGGATGTTTCATTCGAGTTGTTATCAGTTAACTTCGGGGCGGGCCGGGAGTGCGCTGAGTGGAAATTTAGCAAAAACAAAGCGCGCGGCTTCGATTCGTTTCATTAGCAAGCCCAATCAAGATGTTCAGAGAGTTCATAATCGAGATGTTCATAATTTATTTGATTGAATAAAAGTTTCTTTTATTTATTTATATTGGTCGAAAGTTAGATATGATCATCTAACAATTGAGGATAGTATTATAATCATGTTTATCAAGTTCTATTAAGCTTATCTCACAGAATTACCTTTTACCTACTACCTTATCTATTTATCGGTAGTAATGCAAACAATATGTCGGCATACTACAACGTATTCCATTTTATTGTCTAGAAAAAGAAACAGAATCGTCCTTAGAATCCTGGAATGTTATCTCCAGCGTAAGTTGATCTATCATACAGCAACTTCGAAATTTGACAATAATTGCCATTGGTCAAAAATTAATATTTATCGACAGCAATGTCTATTTTACATCACCTGAAACTACCCTCATCGTAATGGTAATAGCCGGCGAATTATACATTTATTTATTCTTGGCTCTTCAACAACCAATCACAAGTTCTTGCAATGGTTAATACTATAGTAAAGTATACTCTATTTAATAAGTGTAGTGTTAACTTATCACTTTCAGGAGAGCACATCACTCAATGAAAATCATTATTTAAAATAATTACATAATACATACATACAAACATACATATTATAATTTTTTTAAAGCTAGAAGAATTACAATATTTAAATCACATTTTGTGTTATTCCACTATTTCATAATTTTATGACCTATAGTTAATTATCACCTGATTATACGTGGGCTCCGACAACTATCGACATCCATAGAACAGTGAGCTAACAGAATGCATGCCGAATAAATTAAATAGGTGAAAACGCTTGTTATCTGTATCATTAATATTTTAACCGAAGCACGTTAAAAGGAAAGAAGAAATATCTTTAGCACCGTGAACGGTTACAACTAAACTTAACGTAGAGCCCAGAGTCCTCGAACTAGCGGTGGCAAGCATACCAAACAAAGAGGGAAGGACTTCAACCCAAAAACGTATGGAATCGCAAACAAACCCAAACACAATCACAGCATATCCTCTCTTACTTCCATTTCGTAAAGGCATTACATTCGAATTATGTGAAAACTCAATAGACGAGCACAAACGCGTCATTAAGCCGTTCTTTTATTACATTTCGTTTACATCCAAATAAACCAACAGCGCTCGTCGCGGAAGATTCCCGTTCGGCTACAAATAACCCCGAGATGCCTACAGGAACATAATTTCCTTTCAATATACGACAAAACATCCCGTTTCCCTAACTTGAGTAAAACATGAAACACTCGTGAATGTTGACTCGTCAATTTGACATTATAATTCGTCAAAGGCGCTCACGGTTTTTGTATGCAAAGAGAGTACTTATGTCATGTGTCATCTTGAATAACCAGGAATGTGTGTACCTTTGGAAGCCTGTGACGACAAAAGAAATAATAACAATGATAAAAACATATTATACTTTTTTTAGAAAAAGTCTCGAGTCGCTTGGAAGTTAACCTCATTTTAGCGAGAAGCCTAAGGTTTTTTTACTATGTCAGTCACTCTACTTTTATGTCCAGGAACCGATCTTGTGCAATAATAAATTGTCAAAGCGAAAGTGGTTTTGATGTTAAATTCCTGTCTTTTCAGAAGCTTTGCGCAGCTTCGTTCATGAGGAAAACTTATTAATTAAATGTTCTCTGAAGTTACTATTAATATATCTATGGAGTTCTCCATAATGTTATAAGTTGTGTAAAGATTACCGACTCAGTTATCAATATGTTGGACTATCCCATTTATCTTTCATTATTATGCATTCTGGGAGGAGTCTCCACGATTACGACGTTTCTTTTTCTTTCTCTTTCAAATAACGTGCCATGCTAGGTAATTGTGCAAGGGCACAAAAAATTATTAACATAGTTTCAGGCAATTCTGTAGACCTTACCTGTAAAAGTATACAGATCGAAAGGATAATTTTGTAATTAATATTAGGTTTAATATTTTTTTCCTGAAAATAATTTATAACGAAGATAATTAATTTATAACAGCCCCGTCACTTGAAAACACTAAGATGATGCTGGATATGCACCCTCAACACACGAGTAGAAGACTGAACCATTCACCATTGACTGTTTAAATCAAAAGCATAACCATAACGAACTGAAACCATCTTGAAGGTTTTGTTATTATAATAACCTAAATATTCCTATCAAATAGTTGTAACAAAGATGAAAATCAATCCCGAGCAATTATCAACTAGAGAGAGATCTTGTTTACAAACGCGAATCAATATTAGAAACTCACACCGCGTAGCGCTGAACGAATAAGTTTGAAATGAAGGATTGAGTTCCGGAGCTTCGAACCTAACATTATTGAATTTTCAAACTATTATCACCTTTGAACTAAGATTTTAGTTCGGCTCGAGAACTAGTACTTTCAGATATTATACGGATTAAATTCTCCCATTTATGTAATAGGTAAATTATCAATATTGTCGCAGCGTAGGAATTTCTTAATTACCACGAGCCTCTACGAAGCCCTGCCTACAGCTTATGTCATTTTCCTCATAGTCTTATGGCTTGTGACATTGAAGCGCTCATATTTCTGTGTATTTTGCCACTGCAGTGTTTTTAACTGCTTTGTCTTTATCTTGCCCAATAAAGTTTTCATAGTCTTAAAACTTGTGTTAATTACACTTGTTCAATTCCTAAACTACGTCGGGAAAGGACAACAATTGGTTGATTACAAGTTTTATTAAGAACTTTCAGGCTTAACAGGGCATCATAAGCCAAAGAACGGCATAATAACTTGTAATACTCGAGGTGACGGATACGAGGGGTCACCCGTGCTCCCCATGGACCGACAATTGCTTCAAACTGTACAACCGAGAATCGAACTCAGTTTACGTTATATAGTAAGTGGATGCCTTCCAATGAGTTAAGGGTTGATCAAATTCACAATTACAAGATATAATAATCATTGTTTTCGTACGACCGGTAATACAATACTTCCACGAAATATAGAAATCCATTCGGGAACGCGACGTGCGCAACACACGTCGTAGTTCCATCCATTTCGTTGTGCTGAAGTCACAAGACTTTTGAGACTGAATTTCTCTTACTTACAACTGGTAGTTTCTAATAGAATTTTACGAAAACTTACTTTCGGGACACAGTGTACCGTTTGAGATATTTCTCCAAAACGCGCGCTCGGTCGTGTCGATTCATTCGCCGATAGGATCATTTGACAATCCCAAACTCGCAACGCTTTGAGGCGCTTTGTTTTATTTATACTTTATACGTGTCATAGTGATAAACATTCAGCAATATTAGGACATTACGTTTTAGACGCTATAAGAAATTACTTCCAATACGTACTTAAATTTACTTCCAATATATATTAGAAGTATTGGAAAAAAAATTCATAGTTGCAGAAGAATTGTGGTTCTACACCATATATTTATGTTTTGGAAGCATTCAACGATGTGTGCAGTCTATCATGAAAATAAACAACATGGTGGACCATGGCTTTACCTCTCTGAGCGTGAGAGGAAATCAGAACCTAAAAGTAAAACAGCTATCGGTTATAATAATGATCTTACAGATAATCCACTTAATTCACTGTGGATTAATTCCCCAGATTTCTGAGACATTCCATAAATTTGTTAAATGTCCTGTTTGAGATCGGCCATAGATTTATTACTACTCTGAAGAATCGAAATTAATCAACTCACTAGTGAAAATCGCTGGCTCCAACTAAGAAGTTGCAAGAACAAATAATATAACCCGGATACCAAAAAAGCTCAAACCAGCTAACTTCGCGTAAAAGTAATAAAGATCATTAAACTCGGACCGAACGAAGAGTACAAACTGTTTTACCACACATGGTTTGTAAAAGCCAAATATCAGCAGTTAAATGTCTTTTTTTTAAAATATACCTCTAAATATACCTTGTAACTATCTACACCTACTCGGAAAACAATAAAGTGATAAGTTTTTTTTTTTCTAAATTTTTCTAAACATTCCATGCATACGATTTGAATGCATCTAATTAATTCCAGTATGTAATTCATCTTTCATATACTCTGAAATGAAACGAGGTTGACTAACCAATGATTAATAAAACTTCCATTTATTCTTCATCTAAAACTGCCCTTGTTGCTCGTAATCCACGTCACTTCTCCAATTATTCATTCAAATCGCTCTACAAACAATACTGTTTACATAACACCACCCTCATTCCTGATCACAGAAGGTGCTATTATTTAAACTCCTTAACCTTAATACATATCCCATTTGAAAGTAATGCGGAGATAAAGCGGGATCGCGAACATTACTAGCAACTGAGCTCTCGTCGTCGGTCGTGACTCCAGCCACGTACAAAAATGTCATGACTATGTAATCCCCGCGCATCTACATTTTGATGCGAGTTCGGTAACTTCTCGAATAGCAATCCGATACGCAAACATCCAGTCGGGTGTAACGGAAGTCAATGTGGATATGGATAATATCGAAGTGCTCATTGATAATTGATTTCACGGTTTTCACGGTGTTGTTATCCTCGCGATTGAAGTGTGAGACTTTATTGATAATATCTTAATAGACTATTATTATGTCGATTTTAAATATACCTAATCGAGTTACAATAGTACCGTATCTTAATATATTTACTCCGTTGCATCGATTACTGTTACAGATAAACCAGTTCTGGTAAATAAGTTTAATATGAAAACAATCTCTGCAGCTGAGTCGAAATATCGGATTGTTATATTTTTTTTCCTGTAGTCCACAGTAGCCTAGCTCTATACCACAATATAGACATACGTAAAGCTATTACTCAATCATATTACACTGATTTTGAACGTGTAGTCGTCTATGTTATTTCACAGACATGTTATTTTAAAAAGATATGAACAAAAGGAACCAACTTTAAATTGAACGAGGTGAATTTCTTGGTTTCATCTCCTATTTTTCACCCTTACAGGTGGTTTTTTTTTCCTAAAATTTAATTTCGAGCTAACTGGACCCTCTCACACAAAAAACGAATTTTTTATACCGGTTAATAAATAGTGGAGATCTCACGTGACAAACATAAAAAAACGAGTTGTAAGCCTTCCACCTTTTTTGAAGTCGGATAAAAAGTGAATATCTACTTGCGCTAACAATAACACTCCAGTGTTCTTGAGTCATAACATATGTGTCCTAGGGACTGGTAAGCGGCAAAATACACTGATTTAGTAACAGCTTATAGACTATTCAAGATGTCATATGTATTGCAATATACATATGTATGTTGGCAACTAACACTTACTTATTTTTTTTATTTAATGACAAGATGTCACGAAGAATATATTATTTAAAAATGTTAAAAATATTGTGAAAAAACACAAGAGTGAGTTAGAACATGGACACCGAATAATACAGATATATTTTTTCAATTCTTCCTTGTCGAGTTTTTTTTCACTGCCTACGACGAACCCAGCCTATTTAGATACAGGTCTGCTTAAATCATTTTGGTCTTTCGAGCCGGATATGAACCAGCGACTGATGGATTAGATACATTTTTTAGATACAGTTCTGCTTAAAACAGTATATCGCGTTACAATTAACTTTTTCATAAACTGTATTCACACTTGCTATGACGCGGATAAAGGATTCTGTAGTTAAAAAAAATTATCAGCAGTAAAATGAGTTTCTAATTCATAGTAATACTATAAAAACAGTTGCTTCTGAAGGTTTAATATATCACATGACCAAAATTACATAACTATCTCAAAACTGTACATTACTCTGTAACGACACTGAATGGCTTATAGAAAATTTAAGAATAAAATAAATTCATGTTTAATTTCTGATTTGTGTTAAATATTGTGATGTTAATTAATAAGTAGTCTAAGAAATAGTTGTCTAACGTGAAACAATTTTTTTTAAGTCTATATCTATTGTTATTTGTATAACTAAGAGTTCCTTCTCTGCCCACTAATGAAGTTTTCAGAAATATTTGGATTTCGCTGATTGAGTCTCTCGACCCAAATATATATACACCAAATTGTACATGAATAAGTATATACTTATTGTATATATATTTTGTATTATTATACTTAAATTTGACAAACAAAGCTATACAATGTGATCAAATTACAACACTGTACCGATTAACAAAACAAAAAAAATTAACAGTCTGATGCAATATTCATCAATAAAACAAGCACCTTTTATTATGTAAACCAATTTTCTCACAAAATATTTTTATACTTAGATATTTTTTTTGATATTTCCACCTCATAGTTAAAAAGTAAGCAAAGGAGAGAGGGCAGTATTTACGACTTCAGAAACGAAAAACAATATGTCACCAATTATAGACTTCAGTAAAAGTTAGTTATAAATATATAGATTATTTTTCAACACCTCGGCATGATACTCAACATGCCTATATGCATTGTATTTTTTTCCCTCAGACACATATATGGATAAGTTAATTATTCGTAATCTTCTAACCTTATCGTGAATCGTTTTAAAAAATGCATGTAACTTTGCATTGTTATCTGTTTATTATCAATACCTTAAGTTTTTCATTTCTCGCAAGTTTTTCATTTCACATCTCCTTTTTTGTCATTTGGCTACGCAACTCACTATAAAAGCTTCAGTGAACAAACATCGCAATCAACCAAGCATTGCTTTTTGAACGTTCGTCTTAAAATTTAATAACTCAACTGTTACAGTAACTTCCCCTCCTTAACCGAGTCCGTAAATAACGACTCATAAAGTCATATCTCCATTTGAGATTTAAAGTCGATCGTTAGCCAAATGGCAAACTTTTAAAAAATATAACGCTTCCGATACATAAACAGTTCAATAATATTTGGAGACACGATAGTACGAAAACATTTCGATGCGGGCGCCGCTATCGGTCGGTAATAAAGGCCTTCGGGCGATAAAAACTGATCTGGTAGTTCCCGGCAACAGGAAAACACGTCCTTGGCACGCGGCCAATTTACCTGCAACTCGACGCACTACGCATTTTCGAGCCCCTGGTACCCTCCGATTTTATCATCGCAACTGAATGGTCGTGGGATCGTGACGAATCATTTTTTTATTGAAGCAGCCTAAAACATGGTAATGACCATGCCAATAAAATGGTTTCAGTTAAGTTTTAGAGGAATAGGCTGGTATTTTAGTTAAAATCTTTAGTAGCTAATAATAAATGACATAAGTCTAATCCTTTGCATCGTGTACGCGGTACGGGATAGATTCAAGAAAGATCGTTTGTATGTCGCAATACTTATTATCATTCGAGCCATTGGAAATCTATAGTATTATCAGAATAGCTCAATCAATATAAACTCAGTTTTTATAATATGTAATATCAAATTAATGAGATAAGTGTAATTGTCAGTTTTAATTTGCACTAATAGATAATGTCATTACACTCGAATGCAAAATGGCACAGGGATCACTATTTTTTCTGTAATGCTTACTCACATAAATGTATATATTTTAGTTCTGTATTTTATCTACATTTTTGTATTTTTAAGAGGAGTTTTATAGCTACCTGTGTTTTATTTGAACATACATAACACTTCTAGTCCTTTGTAAGATCTGAATATCAGTGGCATGTATACCCATAGAAATTTAACATATTTTTTATGTAAATAACCGACAAACGAGCAGACGAGCCATCTGATGGTAAGTGGTTACCGTCGCCCATGGACATTAGTAACACTATAGGCATCACTGATGCGTTGTCGGCCGGGAAGTGAGAAGAAAGAAATAATTGTATTAAAAATAAAAATATCATATTTGCGGTTGAGGTCATCCTCTAAATACAATAAGATTCAACGGCCATTTTACTTTTTTTTTTATTTTCAAGTTTCCGTCACTCTTTATCAATGATAATTACTATAATAATATGATAATTCACAATAATAGCATAATTTTAACTTCTCAACTAAATTTTCCCAAAACAGTCATAGATCAACGATAACTACACGATGTCCGATCGTCAGCTGTAAACGGCCGGGCGGCGTGCGTGCGACCCCGCGCCCCGATAAAGGCTTAACAAATTGCATCCAACTTCACAGCACACGTAGCCGAATGGAAGCAGTAAATAGTTCCATGTTTGTCGGCAAAGTTTTGACTTCTCACTTGCAACTGACGTTACCGTAATGGCGTCGTGTTCCATTGTAACGCGTGCCCCGGCGCCGCCGCGCCGCTGCGACGCGACCTGTCGATTGTACGTAAACGGTCAAATTGATTTTCCGTGCGATCGGTTTCATTTTATTGCTTCACCCGATGCATAAAATCGTCCTCGTTAAATGTTCAAGGTTTCGTACCGATGAAAAATAAAACCGTTGTAGTATCACTAATGCTTATGGCTGTGTGTCCATCTGTCCCATAATATTTCGAATATTGAATGGATGAAGTTAACATTTAGTCATACATAGAATGTAACAAAATGACGAGTATATAGTGTTATAGTCTAATCATGATTATGAGGTTAATTTTAGGGCAATTTATAGAATTGAAAACAAAACTTAAATATATATCTTTAAAAAGCATAGAATTTAAAAGTAAATATACGAAGAAAGATGAGCCTATCTCAGGAATTATTGGGCCCAAAATATTTTGAAAATATGTCCTTACCCATAGTTTATAAAAAAAACCTATGTAAAAATCCCGAGTTACATAAAAATCCGTAAAACAGGAAATTCTTCAACATACATAATAGCAAGAAGTCCTATCCCGTATAAGTCCGATTCGGACTTAACTTTTTTTTGTATTACACGGCTGCAGCTAGCGGCCGTATGATTGGTCTCGTTTCTTCACCAACCCTGCGAAAAGAAATAACTTTTATTATTAAAGTTTTATACCCAAACGACACGCTAGACTACAAATTTCTTTTTCTGTAACATATGTCTAAGCATAAGTTTTAGCTACAAAATAATTAGTTTAATTTCAACTTTCATAATGTATTAAAACTTGTTTTTATTTTGCGGCTTTTGAAACTGACCTCTTCCCCTAATATTTGTGTTAAATAGTATAATTTCTAAGTAAAATGATACCTTGACTCGATTTACTCGATTATTCTTAAAGACATTAATATTATTTATATCCGAAACCAAGCGTTAGTTTTACTGTGTCAAAATTGCAAATCTTTTTATCTTTTCGAGATAACCAGTCAATTACCAATCACTGTCAATCCAAAAGATTGAAAGTAAATCCAAACTTCAATAAAGCTACGACAAAAGACACCACACAATAACCTGTCATCATTATTTCAAATGCGGATCTTCTTTCCCCATTTCAAATGCAAAGCCTAATCGAAAATGGCGAAAGGAACTTACGGAGGCTTCCTAACGAATAAAAACCAATCGGGCATAATCGTACAAGCTTCGAACTCTGCTGATAAAATGGTCGGATCTTTGTATACTTTTTTCCTCGAGGTTTTCGGCTAGCGCTGATCCAATAAGAAGTTGTCAACTTAACAACCCCGGCTTTGTTCTACTTTGGTATTCGAAAATGGGATTTAAAACGTTATTTATGTATGACGTGACCTTTTCTGTTAATAAACTTTGTTGTTGTTGATTCATCGGTGACTCTTTCTTATCACCACACTGAATGGTTGGTTCGCCTTTAATTTTAATCGACTTGATGAGATTGGCTTGGAGAACTCATCAGTTCCAAGATTCAGTTTTTCTTACAACGTTTCTCTTCCCAGTAAAAAATGATTAATTTCTAATAAGGAAGCGCTTTGCCGTGCAAACTCATAATATCATTTACTGGATTGAACCCAATTTTTCCTATCACTACATCTGAACTGATTAATATCGAGAAACATCCAAAAATTATAGTGTAAACGGTTGAATAATCATAATAATAAATCTATATTTAAATTTTAATACTAAGGAAATATTTGGGACATAGTTTGATAAAGATTAAGTTGAGAGAGTAAAGACCTAAAAAACGGTACAAGTCTGTCCATTTCGTTTCTAATATCATATATTATTACATAATAAATATCCATATCTATTTATAAATTGTCTATTACCCTAATTATATAATTATCGCTGCTATCCGTCTTCTAATAATGGTTTAAATGTCGGTCCCTTACACTGGTGAGTCAAATGCATATTAGAGATGCATATCTGAGTATACTCAGTATTATAATGTCGCACTTGGCATGTTTGACGAATTGTGGCCATATCTCGCCTGATTATAAGAAGAGTCCAGAGTCTATTAGACAGCTAGTTACGGATTATGGGGTTGTATACTACATGCATATACGTTAATATACACGCATGATAATATGTTATAATTAACATATTAGTTGTTAAAGTCTCATTGGTAAGTGGTCGTCCACTGCGACATACACGTATTTAAAATATAAGTTACCAGAGATGTATTGCGGCTTATCAATGAATAAGGAAATTCGAAGATTACTGTCATATAATATCACATTACCGTGAGCACGACATCCTAACATTGAAAACAAGGTAATGCCATGATAAAATTTCAGTACGCATTAAGAAGACAAGGACCGCTACTGTAAGAAAAAATATCCGACAAGCGCGTGTCGTAAATGTGATTTGGTTTGGAAAACAGAACTGAAAAAGTAAAAATTTTGAATTTATTTTGTTTTATATATACCTACCCGTCTACGTACTCGCAAATTTGAAACTAGCCTGTCAGTACAAAATACCATCTGAAATGGTTAAATGTTTGAAAATCGACGCTCGTATTTAAATACATAGGTCTCAAATATGTATTTCAGTGTAAAGTAATAAAACGATCAAGATGGCCAGACAGATTAAACAGTACCATCTTCGATATTTAAATTCCGAAGCACGGAACCCTAACAGATTTTTCTTTTCTAATTTTCTTTACTGAGCCCATTTCAGAAAACACCTGACCCGTCCGATATTCCTAAAAGATCAAACCGAATTTTTGTAACTGATTTAGTCCCGTGCCCGAGTTTCGGGCTATGGGTAATCCTATCTCCATAAGCGAGGGATCCATCAGTCGTCATTAGGCGGACGCGCTTCCCTGCAATGACGTATCTTTCTTGATCTTGTTTTCTTTTCGCACCTGTGGGGACTAAGATTGATATTAAGCCGCAGTATTGCGTTCTGACAGTTTTTTATTGAAAAATTGAGTGATAATCCCGCTGCGCGCTGTTGTTTAAGATTTCGTTTTTTCGCACGAATTTTTTCCTGCTGCCAGCTTTTAGCGACGAATGGAAATTGAATGGATTTCTGTTTACGGCGTGAAATGTACATCATTCACATTTTTTGGACATAAATTTGAAGCGAATATTTTCCTATAGGTACCTGTGGTCGGTGTTATTTGTTTTAGTTTCATTTCGCAATCTGTGTTTTCATAGATGACTAAAATAGATAATAAATAAATGTTGCAGTATTGTAATATTACATATTGAGTGTTTACTTGCGATAGAACGTTCTATGAAATTTAAGTGTCAAATAAAATTTTTCTTTTCCTTCTTTGTCGTTCAACAGAACATTAGAGTATCCACGGCAGAGCCTTAATACTTTTGCCACTTTATTTATTTCAGTAATTTATTGCAAAGTGACATTTTTCTTTTATTTAGGATACTGACAATTTATTCAACTTACAATAAAATTGTGAAGTTGAGTTTAAACTTATGATACAGTTTTAATGCAAATTAGTTGGAAACTTGAATATACCATTAACTCTTCCAATAATACCTACTCAGCATAGTAAAGTATTCGCCTAACTCATTTATTCATGATTCCTTTACTAAATAAACATTACAGGATAAGTACCCAATTTTACTTTCCTAGTTAGTTTTTTTTAAGTAAGTAAATAACTATCGACTGGAGGTATTTTTCATCTCTTTTATGAAACACATATACACAGGGTTTAAATAAAATATATCTAGACTAAAATCCCAAGCTAGAGCACCATTAAGCAAGGTCAAAGCACGAATAACGGTGATTCATTGCCCAAAACCAATCTGCAACTGGGTACTGCAATTTCCGTCGCTGAATACGGATATATGCGGCGACACCCGTGCTCTACATTAGGCGTTTAATAGTTTTCAAAAGAACAGTCATAAATAACAAGTCTCATCATGTTTGTTCCAGGTTGCGCGTTTGTCAAGTTCAGCTCGCACCAAGAAGCGCAAGCAGCTATCACCAGCCTGCACGGAAGTCAAACCATGCCGGTAAGCTCCCGTGTATCTTTAAAACAATTTTTTTGTCTTTTTTTACGATATTTCGACCCAAATACACGGATCATGACCACGGCGAGACTCTTTAGATTATCCATAAACTAGCGACTATTACTTCCTCTTAGTTTCTGGTTGAGCAAGTGTCAGTCAGAAGGACCTCAAACAGGTATAGCGTCTCATGGAATTAGTAAACGCGACTACATTACATGCTTGAAACTCCTATTGTTTGCCTATTTAATAGACACCATGGACATTTGCTAAATCAATACAAATGAGAACAAAATAAAAACGCCATAACTATTGCTACAAACTCGCGTACTCTATAACAACTATTGAGACAAAACGCCGACTTTGTACGCGAACGTGGACCGCAACCAGCAGACACTCGAGGTTAAGTTTACCCAGGCCCTTGCAGTTGGCAAGTACTTCACCGGCGACGGAAAACGCGCGTTTGTTACCGGCGGTATTACGATGGAGATCGTTTTCAAGATTATGACTGCGGCCTGTGTTGTTGTTGCTTCAGAGATTTTATGCCCGATTAGATAACCGATTTATTGTGACGTAGTATAAACACTCATACTACTCGTGCTTCCCTGGTAATGAGTAAGTGTGTATAGAATAAATTGAAATTTCATGAAATAATGAGGTTAATGTTACTTAAATTGAACAAAAGGCATCACATTAAAATAATTAATAAATCAATAAATTACGCACAGGTAAAAAAATTATTTATTGTAATGCAAAAGTATCTGGATAATCGAGAAAAATCAAACACATAAAACAGAGGTAAAGTACTCTTTATTAATAATAATAATAATCCTCCTGAACTAGCTTTTCATATGAATATATTTTATATAAATGCAAACACAAATCAATCAAACGAAAACTTGACGGAACTTAAAAAACTTGACGGGAAAATGATCAAAATAAACGTCTCCATTCGCCTGTTTACCTATCTCAACTGCACGTCCGTGACTAATTGAAACTAAATTCTCGACCGAATTGTTTGATGTTCTTACTATGAAACTGTTGCAACTTAGTACGGCACTCCACTCAGGTACGTCACTTGGAACAATCTAATATTATCAGTTGAGCGATCTAGCTACGATGGGAACTATTATTGCTTCGGGAACTTCGTCGAGAATTTTGTCAAAGTCATCTATCTCGTCTAGATGGTGTTACCCAGTTGGTAATGACTCCTTCCGTTTAATGCCCTCTGTCCCTGGCTGTCCCTGGTTGCCTATTCTTTTTCTTTTTGTTTTTCTTTTGTTCACATAGTTGTGAAATTGTTAACAGTAAAAATAATATGGCAGCCGTTATACAATCCAATAGCTATGTTTTTACTGCAGGGAAAATCAAAGAGATTGATTATAGGGTCCAAATATTTTTAAACCAATAAACTGTAATTTAACAATAATGTTAAATAAACATGCATGCATACTTTATTGCATTATGCCTAATTGGCAAGATACAGAGACACATGTAATACAATATAAGATGTAATATATATAATAATAAAAATAATAAATTGATTGATTTATTATTATCATATTGATAATCGTCTCAAAAATGGCACAACTATTTGTAATCGAATTCTCCAAGACGTTTTGGATAGAACCGTTTCAAATTGAAAGTGTAACACAGGTAGGGTTGTCACTCGAAAATCTAATATTATGGGAGCGATCAGCCGATCCATATTGAAACTATTATTGCTTCTGCAACTATGCCTGTGGCGAGCGCTTACAGAGTTTCGACGTGTTTACAGTCGTCTAAACAGCCTTATCTACATTTCAGGTTTCCTTTTTCCGAATACAATCAGAAGCGCATCATGTCAAGTTTAACTTATTATGGCTACGTTTTATAGAAGAAATTGTGCAAAGCGACAAAAACTGCCGATTGTGTTACATTTGAAATTTTAAAAAATACTTTTAAAAAATTATATTTTATTCTTTATCTTCGTTGCCTTCTTGTTGGCTGTAGAAACTTTATACGGTTTATCCGGGGCGATTCTACCTCCACACCTGCAAATTTCCCCGTGAAGCAAGTTAACGTCCCGTGAAACAATTGCTTCGTGGTTCACTTTCTGAAAATTAATATAAACATTACCTCACTAATGCCATTAGAGAATCCGCTCCGTAAAAACAGCAATAGCTCGGTAATTAACCGCAGTAGGACATTAATCTCGTTTGAGGTTAATGCTAGATACCCATAGGCTTCTACTTAACACTTGCTGCATTGCCATTTCATACTAAATGTATAAATAACCGAACATGAAATAGATTTGTGTACATAGATCTTATGGCTATGAAGTACTGCTGTTACATGTGCTCTAAAGACATGTATGTATGTCCGACTTTGAAAAGGAACTTAGACATGTCTAGGATATATTAGGAGTATAGCTGATAACCAAAAGAAAACTGGAACCAAATTTCGACTGCTCGACCACGCTATAATGGCCTTGCTATTAGGGACCCAGGTTTCTGTCGAGGACTGTTATTTAATTACTAAAATTTTCGTTTGTGAATTGGATTTAAATAATTAAAAAATAAACGCAATCATACCCTCTACTTGATCCATATAAGAATATTCGACATACTATAAAAAGAAAGAAATGAAAGCAAAACACGATCAAATTAAGTTTTTATAAAAAAATTAAAAAATTAAATAGTTTTTTTAAATATAAAATACTTTTATTGGCTAAAAATTTTAAATGACCTTCGCCAATCCGAGTTTGGACGACGCTCGATAATGTAGTCGCTCTGCCTACACTGAGGCGGCAACATAGCCGCTAATTAAAAGTTAAGCGACCGGCCCGGACACTCAATTTTAGGACTTTTTATTCACTCGCCCTCAAGTCACCGAATACACATGTACTTGTAAAACGTGCAATTTGTTTGCTAGCGGGACGTTTACGTTTTTCTTCTTGTTTAAATTTTTAGGGAGCCATAATATTAAAAGCAGTATTTTACACATCCTTTAACCACATTGCTTTATGGTGACAGGGGCTTCATGCAATCTTTAGATTAATTGTACTCGTTATGTTCCGTGCTGAACAAGGCACCGGGTTCTGGTCCCTCCAGCTGGAGGTTGCTGAGTTCTGTATCACTCGATTTAATCCTGAGTTCACTCGAACAGTGTCGTGTCAGTCAACGAACTTCCCAAACGGATTTCCCAATTCCTTCGATTGGTAATGCGTCGGGAATGCCTTTAATATTATAGATATTGACGGGCTACGACATAAAAATCCATCCTTTTGTCGATGAGGAATGAGTAGAATCCATATCCTTTTTGTCGAAGAATATTGTGCCCTGTACCACCCAGCTCGATCGAATGATAATACTTGTTCTTTCTTAAACAAATGGTTAAGTATATTTGGTTGATTTATTTGATTGCAATTGAGATTTTCCTCCTAAACTCTTAACATATAACATATACCAAATAAATAAATAAACGTATACACACTCACACCCTCGCACTAGGATTCCCTGTGTTGCGGGTGGCATGGACATACACAAATATGACATCACAAACACCCACGACCCGGGAACAATCATTTATCTGTCACATAAATGTCTGCCCCGGCCGGGAATCGAACCCGGAACCCCTCGCTCGGCAGGCAGGGTCACTACCAACTGGGCTATGGCGTCGTCATCTCTCTCAAACTCTTAATATATTGGTAATGTTCTCGCCATGAAGGATATACATGAAAGGTGGTGACTGAGTCATCTGCTCCCAGTTCCCGAAACTAGTTTGCCGGAAGTTAACAAAAACAAAAGGAGGTACGCAAGTTCAATTTTATTTTAAAATTATAGAAATGATTATGATAATTTTACATGCATGTAAATAAAATTCTAGTTGTGTCTCAGAACAATAATAAGAAATGAAAGTTATTCAAACACAATCCTACACGAATGCCGCCGCAGTACTGATACGGCCAGCTCAACAAACAAACATGTCAAACAGGCGGTCGTACGTCAAGCCAGCGGACCGTCAATAAAAACGTTGTTGTTGGCACGCTTGGCAAACAATTCATCGGTTGGTCACTGTTTACCGGTGTTTCTGTATGTGTGAATGTCCTTCGCAAACACTCATTTAAACATATCGTTTTGACACTCAACGCGGTGTCGTTAAAATTACCCAAAACTGCCCAATAACGAAGGAACACATGAACGTGAATTTCACAGAATTTTATAATAATATATTGTATTTCTCTAATCAAATTAATTACACTCACTTGTGATACAGATGATGCGATAATTTAATTTTTGTTTTTATTTTCATTTGAAATCAAATCATCCATCAGAACCAATTTCCCTTCCTTCAAATCGTGTTTCTCGTATCGCATGTTCCCGTTTAGTTACAGCTGTCCCGGTTTCCTTCTTCAATTTCAAAAATACTAATTGCTATATCAAATTAAATTAGACCATGTCGAGTATAAACCTGCCGATATCTTCTGATTAAGACGCGTCTCAAAGTTTCAACCTCACCTACAAGGACAATTTGAATAGAATTCGTTTTCTTTTCTCCCGTCCTTTCTTTTTCGTTCTCACTGAATCTAAGTTATAATAATTGTGCTAATTCATCACGTCATGTAACTTTTCCAATGTAATTATGTCCGTAGATAAGCATCTTTTAACCCAATTTGGTACTTTTCGTACACGTACTGTGTACTTGGATTCTCATTACACGCCTCAGCTAAGTTTTAAAATGAGTTAATACGTTTCAATGCAATAGCAGTCATAACAAAGCGATGTTAACGTTTTTCTCATCCCTGGGGAACTTGAGTTCTAATTTTGAACTAATGCAATAAATAACTTTTAAAATATGCACATTGAAAACTAATTATAACTTGTTTTGTTAAAAGAAAGCATCTTAAGGTTCCTCTGCACTTGAAATTTCCGCTATGTTCTTTATTGTTGTTGTTTATTTAGTTGTTATGTTCATACGCGTGTGAAGTATGTCAATCCATTATTGGTTAGCATTATACACCAGGACATTTATCCTCACTATGAAAAGAGACCAAATGTCAATAGGGAGACAGTTATTATTTGTAATTATAATAAGATTATGATATAAGGATATTGACGACCCCGTAGCCCAGTTGGTAGTGACCCTGCCTGCCGAGCGAGGGGTCCCGGGTTCGATTCCCGGCCGGGGCAGATATTTATGTGACAGATAAATGTTTATTCTCGGGTCATGGGTGAATGTGATGTGATAATTGTGTATGTCCATGCCACCCGCAACACAGGGAATCCTAGTGCGGGGGTGTGAGTGTGTAAACGTTTATTTATTTATATATCGACTTGCTTAATTTTTTTTTGTTTTTTACATGGAATGACAACAATCCCACCTGATGGAAATTGGTGATGAAGTCTAAGATGTTGAACGCACTAACTTATAAGAACCTATTTACTCTCCTCTTGAAGACTTCCACATTGTAAGAAGACGGAAATACCGACGACGGGCAAAATATTCCAGTCCTTTGCAGTGCGCACAATGAATGACGACACAAACTATTAAATATAAGTAAGCCACTACAGGACAGGTGTTTGTCGTGGTAAATCATAAGACTAGATTCGTATTTAACGAAGTTGCTGTAGTACGATTAATTGGCTCGAGCCATTGTTGGCCATTATGATAAAAATCCCATTTTTTTAATCGTTCACACACTCCGAACTATAATCCCCTGTACTACTGGTAGCAGAACATAAGCAAATCAGACATGATTACATAACGACCTGAGATTCAACAGTTACTTGATACATAAATATCTGTTTCAGCCAGGAACAAAACCCAATATCCCACTGTCAGGGGGTAGAGTCACTACCAACTGGGTAATCTAACTAGAACTAATAATAACTAACGAGAAACGTCCGTACGCATTATAAAGACATGCTATAGTTTCACCTAATTGTGTCTGAAGACAAAACCCAAGGAAGCTTGTCGTAGCGTAGTCGGCCACTTTGTTATGATAATTGTTACAAAATTCTAGTTTAATGTACCTCCAGTGTTCTTCATGCAAACTTTCTCAACGTCGTATTTAATTTCGAGAATTATCTTTTGGTCTTCACGGATAGTAAATACCGTTAGGTTCTCTTCATATCTTTAAATTAGTTTAAATACGCTTATGAGTTGAGTCAAAGACGGTTAGTGACAAAATTTAAGATTTCCATGAGTCGAAGGGTACCAAATATACATATATTCAGTTCTGTTCATTGAGCCCTGTTAAAAGCATAAGACAGCATAAGAATAATCAATACTAGGTTTGTCTACTGACATTTATTAGGTTACGTGATCTCCATTAACTCACTCAGAATTTTACTGATGGATTATGCTCCAGATGTCGTCAGTTGTGAACTGGTCCTTTCTGGGGTGAGTTTGTAACTGGTTTAAATGTGTAATCAAACTAAACGCTGTTTATCATTTTACATTGGCTAAATACTAAATACGTTATTTATAATTTTGCTATTTATTACTTTGCCAAAAACTTCACTGTATACATATAGGATTAATCATTCACTCGCCCAAGTACTTTAAATACTCAAATATTTTTCAAAAAGAAATACAACATAAGTTTCAGATAAAACTTTTATGGATACGTTTACCTATATTTAAGATATTTATTAGACAGAACCACATTAATACGAAATGCAATTCATACCATATACATAAATAGAATAATATCCTACTTGTTTGAACGTAAGTGTCTTGCACGGAAAACGTAAATTCTGTTCGGACCTCTAATTTTTCTAATTATATGCATATTAAAAAAAATATTATTAAAGAATAGTTTTCCAGATATTTTGATATCAGGCAAGCTAAGATCTCATCAAAATAAAAATAAAAATTAAGACCAATGTTAATATACGTTTCGCGTACACCAAATGGTGATTTAGAAAGTTGTTTTTAGTCGAACCATTCAGGAACACCAGTTAAGCCCTGTTAACTTTAAAACCCGTTGAGATATCGAAATGAAATATGACTTATATTCTTATTTAAAAAGACCTACTACGACCCCTGAAAATTTTAACAAAATTCATCCAATAGTTAAAGAGTCAAATAAGCAAACAAACATTATTTGTAAAACTACAAAATTATTTATTTATATCTTATGATCCAAAATTAACAATGGAACAAAGGCGTACTTAATGCTATAAGCATTCTCTGTCAGTCAACCTTCAGGCAAAATTGAGAAGCGACGAAGGCGATGCATAAGATTAAAAATAGGTACAATAAAATAAATTACTGTAAATATACACAAACAAATTATATAAACATATGAATATAAAAATATATAGGGAATGTAATGATGGTAAATGTAGCTGTTATGAAGCGTTGTCTCTTGAAGTTCAATCTAGTGGCTGGTTTTCTCAGATCGTCGGGTAAAGCATTCCAAAGTTGAACGGCTTGAACGGCAAATGAATTGGCAAGGAAACCTGAACGGTGAAGCGGTACAGAGAGCAACAATGCCTCAGAAGAACGAAGGTGCCGTTCATGAGTGTTATGCAAGAACTGAAGCAACTGTTTCAGGTACTGAGGAGTATGGTTATCGTATAGAACTATGTTTCGTTATCACAAAAATTGCATATTCCACTTCACAATTGACTTTTACTTTGAAACTAGAGACACATACTCTCAGTTTATTTTTTGTTAATACAAGATAAATTTTTGTCGTAATTTCATTATATTGGAAGGTAAATCACATAGTAAAAAAGCTTTTACCCTCTCCATATATACGGAACAGAAGATCGAATCAATATTTGTATAAAATACTAGATTACGAGCAATAGGGGCCGGACAGACAAAAACGTCATTAAGTGGAGTGGAGCAGTCCTCGGGCGCTTTGTATGGAAGGAATTATCGGCTCCCGAATTCTATTCTGGCCTCTTCCTTTATTCTGATTCCCTATTCGTGTCTACGCATTACATAGTTTGCGCTGAGTTCACTTGATAACGAAAAAATGAGGATATAAGTCTCTTCGGAGACAATGAAGCGCTGCAGCCGACGAGAAATTTGTTTGTCAATTTACGTATTTTATGAAATTAAAATTTAAAATTACTATGTAGGTTAGAATTCAATGATTAGTGAGTTTAAGAATATATATGACCTATACAAAATAAAATAAAATAAAAAATCATAAAGAAGTAGACTTAAAAATTGGATATAAGAAAAAATTGTCACATCACATACTAATCTCTTTGCTGGGTATTCTCTCTAAATGAGAAAGGTTAAACTAAAAGCGGTCATATCTATAATCATAGTCAAAGTGGACTGACGACATAAAACAGACAATGGGTTTGCGCTAGATTCAGGTCGGGTCAAATTAGGTGAGGCCTACGTCCAAAGAATGCTGAAAACTGGACACAGCAACCCGTGGCCATTTGAAATCGACCTCAAATAGAACTATAATCATATATGAGGTCGCAGTTGTATCGCGGTGGGGGAGGGAAACTGCTTTGGGTTCAAGAATAACAACTCTTTCATCAACATCAAATACAGCTGTCGGCTGTGGAACATAAGATTCAATAGGAAATATCTGCCACTTAATTTGAAGCGGTAGCCTATGAGGCCCTATATCGAATAAAAAAATAATAATATTTCCTTGATGAAAGATAACATCGTAACATATCCAAAAATTCTTCATAATGTTCTCAATTGTGTATTTAGTTTAATAAACCGCACTTTACCAGCGTGGTCCAATTCCTTCCCCCTCCCTTCCCTTCTTTCCCTTCGCATTATTAAAGTAAACGCGAGGCCGGCAGCAACACATGGGTTGTACCGAACTCAGAGAGAAACGCACGTCTATGTAACTTGAAAATGACATTCAAATTCACTAATTTCACTTTTTTATGAGGTTTCTACGTTTCGAATTTATTACCGAGTATAATTCGTATACACGAAAATGAGACAAATAGAACGTTGACACACAAAAACGTCATTAAATAGAGTGGAAAACATCTCAAGAACCCTTTGTGTGGAAAGAAATATTTGGTAGAGGTCGAATTCTATTCTGTGTCAGATCCCATCCAAATACGAGCGTTCGGTGAATCGAACTTAACAACTTACATGTAATGTTTTATCCATAGTATATAAAAGTATAGATATAACTATTCTGAGGGTGGTTCAGTGTTCTATAAATAAGCAATATAACAGTTGTCTGTACTGTTTCTTGTCTAAAACTAACTGTAAATACAAAATAAAGTTTAAGACACAAATAAAGTTACCTAGCGCTGCCTAGCATCTATAAACGTAAGAAACAAACTTTAACAAGTTTGTTTACATCGATTGATCACTCGCTCCCTTCTTTGTCCCTCTCCTTTCTGTCCGCTCACTTTGTTATTGTTACATCTGAAGTTCCGCAAATTATGCCACACACACTGTATTTGATTTTTTAAAGTATGTACAATACATGCAAAGAAAAACTAAATATCTTTGATAAAATGTTATTATACACTTTTATCTAAATAACAACTACTTTCTAACCTCGATTAAATATCACTGCAGTACTTGTTCTGACATAACCGTAGAATGAAACCTGTCTCGTTCGTTTGTGGTGGCAATATTACAGGACATTAAATCCTTTCCCCAGCTCTCGAGTGGTTGGTAAACGAAGAAATAAATTTAAATACACAAATGTTGCGGATGTAAGGCGACCCCGAGGGGCCTGCGGACAAGGCGAAGGTACTTTCAGTCGTGTTATTAATTGGAATGAAAAATTAATTTTACATCTGGTTTTAAGATGTATCTTTTCACAAAGTGATTACTTCTTATTTTTTTGTGTTTAGAATGAATCTAATGACGTTTTTTGATTACACATTGTTATTAGATACTAGTATGTCAACAGGCTGCCATACTGTGGGCCATAACTGAGCTCGGTGCTTATCCAAATGTGCGACTGTCACTCAGCTGAGAGAGAGGCCTGATGACACAATTAGAGTCCTTATATCCCTTACACTTGTGATTCTGTTTCAAACTTTACAACAATACATGAAACCTTGAATCCTTTTTTTTATTCTTCATATTTCTACAATTACTGCATAAAAAAAATTAACCCCAAGTAGGATGATGAGTTCAAAAATGGATTCGAATCCGTCTGTTGATTCTGATAATCGGGTCGACTCGAAAGCCCCATTACTTACCTTATTAAGAGAATTTTTCAAGTACTTGTGACTGCCAAGAGGGGTCGCTGACAATAGGTTTAGCAGGCCTTCCTCCTATTTAATGGAAACTATAAACTTATTTCGTTTAATAACAGCGCTCGCGAGGGTTTATGTGAGGAACTAATTCGTTCTTAGTTGCTCATCTCAAGTTACAGCGAAATGCCAACGAAGCTAATCTATTTTATTACTTTATTATTAATAATAATTACTATGAAACTGCGTTGATGTTACTTGAAAATCTATTACAAATGATTTTAAACATACCATCGCGGCCATTATACATTAAACTTAACTGTAACGAAGAAACTTCCCGCCGCCGGGGATTAATCTCGCCGTGACCATGATCTATGCAACTGGGTCAAAATATCGTTATAAACACAAATCTTGAGAACCAGTTACAGTTAAAATGTGTTGTTTGACAACTCACTAAATATCTTTTCAACTCTGATCCTACAGGAGTATCATGACATCACATCAGCTGCAAAATTTGCAGGATTTCTAATGTTATTGGATAACAAAGCGTATTAACCAGTGACTGTATAAAAAAAAGTGGATTTTTAATTATTTTTTGTTTATAAATAATCGTTCAACAATATTAATAAACTGTATACAATATTACTCCATGGAAAATTATCGAATTTCACTACCAAACCCAACGTCTAATAAAATAGATTACAGACTACATTTATACTTATAAAGAAATTTACGATTCTACAAATGTTGTTATGGAAATGACAGGGAGCATTACTGAATATAGGTTATTTATGTAAGTTTATTGCTTAACAATCCAATAATAACAAACTAAAATGTTAATTTTATATTATATTTTGTTTTATAAATGTAGATGGCGTTAGGAGCGAGATCAAAATTTTAATTGTTGCAACTTCTACGTAGTTATATATAACTATATGAGGTTATCTTATATGGTAATAAATATAACAAGAGGTTGTATGCCCATTCCCTCAGCATATTCTTGATTTACATAATTGTCAGGGTAACTAGACCTAAACGATTTATATAAAATAAATGAAATCATATATTTTTAAAAACAAATTTCTACAAAAATCACACTGTTCTAACTGCCTCTAAATATCTCAATTAATTGAATTCTATTTAGTCTTTGTTACATAATCCAACAAATCCTTGGAAAACTTTAGCCTTTTTACACAAATTGACAGCTATAAAAGAAAATCCAAAATGGATCCCCAAATGGAAAGAGATTTTAAGGTGAAAGCGTTTTTTTTCTCACTCGTCAAGCACCAGGTGAATTATGGCTTCACTCGCAGCTATTAACGAAGAAAACGATTGAAAAAGAAAACTTATATAACTTGAAAATAATTTATTACTATTCTAGTTATTATCCCAATACTTAAAATATTTTATTTGTATAACTTGATTTTACACTAATATGATATTTTTATTGTTGAAATTCAGTCGGACCATTTAGCTGAAAATATAATTTGTAATAATAATTAATCAATTTCTCATCAAGACCATAATGCATCTGATAGCAAAAAATACAAATGCCTTATTGTGACCATTACAATACTACTAAGAGCCAATAATAAATAAATTGAAAACGATGCCAGGATTAAGAACAAAATTATTCTAGTCTACTTTACTTATGTTTCCAAACACGCAAAACTTTAGTAAAAGTGATCAAAACAAATACCAAAAATGCAAAGTATAAGACGTTCTTAACTCTTGATAAAAAGTTGGAGGTTATGCAAACGAATTACGCAGTTATCTGGAGCAAAAATCTATTTAATGTATACAGTCGCCGAACTTTTTGACTCTCTTAATAATTATGCTAAACAATGGCAAATGAAAACTTAACAAATGTACTAAAATCTGAAATAACCCTTAGATAAAAATAATGTTTTGATATAAATAATTAATGTTACTAGATGAATAAATTTTAAGACTGAAAATAAATTAGTGTAAAGTAAATTTTAATAAAGTTATTTACATTGTTTCTAATAATAAAATATGTTAAAAATGTTTAGAAGTCCTTCTAACGTATAATAAGGTAATTTATTTTGATTGTAATTCTTCAGTATTTTATATATTTAAAGATTAAATAAACTGCCTGTACGTGAAATTCTATGTTAATTATACGAAATGCTTTACTCGATGAGATTAGTAACCTAAATAATTAAAAGTTATTACTTGTATATTCTTGTAGTTTCACATCATCTAAGTATTCACCACTGTATTTGAGAGTAAACAAATCCTCTTTCTCCCGTTTCTTTGTTTTTTAATAAATTAAAAAATATCAAGGACCTTCGTCTTCTGTCATCTGTCATTTAATTCAGAGTATACCCTGCTCCTTTTCGTTGATATTTTCAATGTAATAGGGTAAGGCGGGGGGGTGGGACTTATTAATCTCTTCGAACGAAGCACTTCGTATAATTAAGATAGAACTTCACGTACAGGTAAGTTCGTTTATTCTTTAATTATACTCGTGCTTCGTTCTCGAGATTAGTAACCTAAATAATTAAAAGTTATTACTTATATATTCTTGTACATTTTGAGAGTCACTTCTGAAAATATCAATGACATTAATCATTTATATATATTTTTATCATTATTAATAATCGCGTTACAATTCCAATAGTTTATATAATGCAAGAATAAAAACTGTGTTTTAATCACCTAAAAAAGGAATCACAATCAAAATTTGTCTTTAATAATTATTCATTGAAAATTGGAATCAAACGTAATCATCATTATTGTTGTCAATTATCGCTCTTGTTAAGGCTGACGGGTTGTGTCAACTTAAGTTTCTGTGGTAAAATTTTAAAAAATGTATCCGAGTTATCACTCGAACCCTCGGTCCTTCTAATCAAGTCAATGCTTACACCTAATTGACACCTACTTGAGCTGAAAAAATGGACACGTCAATTCCACTTTCACGTAGCGTGCTCCTCATCCAACGGCACAAGGTCTGCGTGGTCGCTGTTTGGTGGGGTTTTCTACATCCTACAAACAAGATATCAATGTTACCTAATGATGCAGCCTTATCAATATAATCAATTAAAGTTTGTACCCGACAATTTTTTTTTCTGGAAGAAAAAGACAATGATACGTTTGTTTATACCTTTCATTGAGTTTTTAATCAAATCTGATATTTTTATAATAATTTCATTAAGTTTAATTTCAACATTTTGTAAATTAATCTTTGAAAAAGTTTGAACCCGATAAGCCGTAACAAGAGCCAATAAATAACGTTATGCATTTCTGTGTTAATTTCTTCAGACTTAATGTATCATTTGGATGCCGAGTAGATAAGTGTGATTGTACACAAGATGTATCCCATGTGACATAATATTTCGGTACGGGAGGCCATAGGCGGAAACACCCTTAAAAACTCTTAATATACAGTCATCCCTAGACACATTAGATCCTAATATTAAGGACAACGCAGCCCTATAACTATTAAGACTATCGTATTGACAGCCATTATTAAACATATTTATTAAAAACCTCAGTACATCTGGAATTGACGCATGATAAAAATCAACAGAATTCTTTATACAAAAATCGAACCACATTTTATAACAAACATATTGTTTAAATGAATTATTAGCTAATAAAGACAACATAGTGTTTTAACGTTTCTGGGACGTTACTTCGCGAAACCGCTTCCCTTATAAAATTCTTGCAGCCAGGGTAAGATGGCGTGCCCAACTTTTGAACTAAATAGGAAAATAAACTGTCTCTCAATTACCATTCTATATCTGAGTGAATTCGTCTTGACTCTTTGTCTGCTATTCTTTTGTCTGATGATTTTATGTAATATGCGTATACAAAAATATTTCGAGATTCACACCTCTGGCAAATATCTTTGCTACCTTAGTCATGTGTGGAAATTGTATTCCACTCATTCGATTTATATAACTTATAGGAGTTGAATTGTCTACATGTATAAGGATCTGGCAGCGATGTAAGTCTCGCACAAAAATCTTTAATGCAAACCAGGCAGCTAAAAGTTCCAAATAATTAACATGCTGTGTTCGTTCCAATGGCGACCATCGACCAGTCGCAGTCTCTGAGCCACATGATGCATCCTACCCCGTAGTTGAGGCGTCAGAATATATTTCAACTGAATATACATCATCTTTGATACGGTTCTCAGGCTTTTCCAGTCCTCTTAGCCACCATCTCAGATCCTCGTATAAATACTAGGGGATACTCATATAACGATTATAACCATCGTGAGCTCTTAAGTTTAAAAAATAACAACTGTTTGGTATAGAGCCAACCATACTCTACTGAAGGACATCCTGAAATTAATAAATCGATAAGTTTAGCAAAGTGATTATTTTGCAACGATTTAAATTCATGAACTACACAATCTCTTTGATAATGCGGTCTTTTTAGTAAACGACAGAATCATTAAGAACTTTTTAGAATCTAGAATAAGACCTAAAAAAGTGCATCTCCTAAACGGTTCCAAATTCCTCTTACTTTTTAGAATCTTGATGGATTTTTAATAAAAGATAAGCATCTTTTATATCTCACGTTACCACATAACAATTTTAAGTAATTACTTTACCGCTGTACGTAAATCCTTCAATTGAAAATGATTTATATATATGTGCTTATTCAATCTTTTTAAATTTCAAATAAATCTCTTGTTACCGTTAAGTTTGGGAATAAAAAAATACTAAAAATGAACTGCTCATCACATGCACTGTGCACTGAGATATTACACCCATTTTTAATAAATTATTAATAACTTCATAACAATCTTCTATTACGCTGTTTGTTAAAACAGGAGAAGGAGGTAAGGTTTTTTGCGTAACCGGCTTAACAAATTGGATTTTATAGCCATCAATCCAATAGAGAATAGTTTTATCTTGGGTTAGATAAGACCACTGCTTTCTAAATAGAGATAAACGACTGGCATATCGTACATCATCTATCAGTGGCGGCTCGGCCACTGTTGACGCCGAAATGTACTCGATGAGACGGAGTGCTGCAGATGCGGACGGCTCGGCGGCCCCAGACGGCCCCAGACGGCCCGCCGGCGCTCTCTGTGCTACGGGCTGGATGATGTTCTTGCTACTCTGTTGGCCTGACTGCCTGCGAGTCGAAGCGGGAGCCCTCCAGTTTAAATTATTTGGAGTGGTTGGTTGTAATTGGGTCGTCCTACTCTTGTTTTATCAGCTATACGTCTAATATATGTAGGTACCAGACTGTGAGACAAAAAAAAACTAGTCTAGTCTAGTCCCCAAAAAGAAACTAGTCTACTTTCGTTTGTGTTAAATATTCATTGACATCCTTTTTTAAAGATGTTAACGCGAAGTAGCGTCGTATTACTGACTCGGAATGCATAATGTCACATAGAAGTTTTATCGTATCCATCAATTGTTTTATCAGTGTCGAGTTATTATTCTTCTGTTGCATTTGTCCTGCAATGATTTCACTTAAACAAGCTATGGCGGTATCAAATTGCTTTTGTCTATTCTTTATGGCTTTATCGCGTTTTATATTAGATTCTGGTAAGGCGTCTTTTATTTGCGGATTAAGGAGCGATGGCCATGCAGTGCAATAGTGCAGATGCGAAGGCAGTTGGCTGGTACGAAGTACTTTTCCCTATTTCTTTTCGCACTTCATTATCCTGCCATTAACAATTAAATTCTGTAGTCGATTAGCTAAACCTGAGTGAATAACTTTTCCATATTCGGTGATGTGAGACGGATCACCACCTAATATATCTACCGGGTCATCGTTGAGAGAACCAAATGTTTCACTCGTTAGAATGGTCTCATGTCCGGGAAATCAAGGCCTTGGGAAGTCGGCTCTGACAGTGACGACGGTGGTGCCGTTGTCTCTGGGTGTTGTTGCGTCATTTCGTTACAGACAAACATTGTTCAGAGATGTCGTCATCTACCTCTATAGAATTTTCCACCGCTGTAATGGTTATAACAAACGTTATAACATACGTCATAACCGTTACTTCAACGTCTTTTGTTTTAAATGATGTATGTCACAATTTCCATGAATTGAACGCACCATAATTACAACCAATGAACATACCATTGTACTGTTCGAGTTGGATCAGTGCAAGTATGTGCTGAAATCCAATAAAAAACGAACTATGATAATAATAAATATTTATTTGGAGCCGTCCCGCGCTATGTATAAATGAAGTCAATGTAGGTATATGTCAAGTTCCTTTGAATTTGACGAACCATAATGACGGTTAGTATTCAACCTTGATCGATTTAGTATTATCTGCAATTCAATGATAAGGTTTGTAACCTTGTAACCTTCGTCAGTGTCCGTAGATAATGACGACGAACAGTTACGTCCTCTTAGCCGTTTCAATTTATTTTCTATTGTACGCAACTTCTTACTAAGTTCTTACTCTGTTTTTCCGTGAGGTCGGCTGGCAGAGAATGCTTCTAGTATTAAGCCCACCTGTTGTAACATTTTATTTTTTATTAATTATTCAAATTTAAATTATTTTGAGCCAAATAATAATGTAAAAAATTTCGCACGCCATAAATAAAGGCTGATTGTGAGACGCGTAACCAATTATAATTAAGAACCCTTGTAACCACAATTACTGCAAATAAAGTATTATTATATTATTAATTTGATTAAAATGTAATAAGTAGTTAAAATATAAGTTTAAAATCATATTCAATAACAACGTTAAGTGTCGTTGACACGTGACAGGACAAACTCATAACATTTTACGGTAATTGGATGCAGAGTTAACAACTCTACTAGAGTTTGCTATTGCTTGTAGCAGGTTACATATGTTTATCATTTGCCACGGTACTGTACCTTGATGGGTCGGGACCGGTCTGTACCGCAGTTATTCTGGACCCCGTTTTACCCTCAGGTATAAAGTAACTGCTTAATTTACACGGGTTATATTAACAGGGATCATGCCCTATATCTAATGAGTTAGGGTTATGACTTCGGAGGTTGAGATGAGTTGTTGATTAATATTATAATAATGACTCACTTGTTAGATCGGACAGCAAAATGTTTTATGTATAAATCAGTATCGAGGTTTGGAGATATATTGTCAAACCTTGTAAGTATGTTTAGTATTAAAAAATTGTATACTTGTGCCAATGAATGAAGAAAACGTTGCTTGGAAATATATTATGGTATATAAATTCGTTCTGACATATCAAGTAAATCCACACATTTCATATTAATTTTGTAATCTCCCAGGTCCAAGTCACAGCTGTTTCCGCAGTGAGACTACTATAACATTAAGTAACTGCTTAATTTACCCGTAACAAATTCAACAGTAATAATTGGTTTAAAAAAGTCATGGTAATTATTGTGGTAAATTTAACAATAATGAACAGTTACATTAACGTTTACCATTGTAATTATCTCACTGCGGAATAAACTATTTAATTTGTGACATTACAGAATTACGGCGCTTGTCTAGAGTGGTGTATTATAGCCTTAATTCTCCTCAGAGAAGGGACCTAAGGGCAACAATATGACATAATAAACTAGTACAATAGAATCCATTGTGATATAATTTGTACACAAGGAACACTATGATTTTAACGTAACACGGCCGGCGCTAGTGTTTGCCGCTTACCCCTCCATCAATGCTGAGGCAGCAGGGTAAAGCACGCTGTTTACTTTCTGAATTAACAAGAGAAACCTCCTAATAAGTCGAAACCGAAGGTGATTGAAATATGGCAGGCAGGCGTGCTAGTTTGAAATTAGTCTACAATTTCTGAAATTTGAAGCCAGACCACCGAATTAAATTTCATAATTAATTCGAATCCACATATATATATATATATATACCCAAAATTCCGTGCGCAATTTGAAAACTCAAGTAAAGTTTTACTTTATTGTCATATATTAATGTCAGATCATTTATCATTAAAATCCATAAGTGTCCCAGTGCCGGGCTCGGCTGTTCTCTCACGCTGTAAGGGGTTGAGGCCATAACCCGCCACACTAGCCAAATAAGGGTTAGCAGCAGACTTCAGTCCATTATTGAGACAATTACGCAGAACTGTGAGGCATGCTGGGTTCTCACGATGTTTTCCTTGAAGTAAGCCAGCCCCTAAGTCTCCCATACCGGAGACCAACGTTAAAATCACTAACAGAATTCGACATCAAGTAATGTTACCAGTGGAAATAATCCTAATTATTCTTTGAACCCCTCTTCGTGCCCTTGATAACTGTATTATTTATCCAGAAAAATGTGTGAACACCTAATCGCTTAGTATACAAACATTCACGCTCGAGTGCCAAAACCTTCGCACTTCATAACGCGATCACACAACCGGTGCCTAAACAAATACTCACTCTATCTACTGAACCTTACTTTAAAACGGCTCTTATTAGTGGTCGAAACGCACTGTGGAGTGATTTAGCAGATTCCGTCATTCGTGTAGACGACTTATTTAATTAACTCGAGCATAATTAGTGTACCTGGCTAGTTAATACCCAGTAACAAAGATATCATCCAAAAAAATCAACAAATTTGAAGATAAGCCAACTTACCCCATTTTTCTAGTCAAAGAACAATCATTATGCCTTGTCTAAAGATTTTTGTAGCATATTAACTTCCGACACTAATGAGCTGGAACAAAACGGATTCGGAAAAGTCTAATGTCACTAACACATCATATAGATAAAATCAAATAAAATCTCGTTTATTTTCAAATGATCAAAAAAGTTAAACTGAAATGGAAATAAATTATATGTTATGGTTGTAGCAAACGAGTCCGATCAACTTTGTCTGATGTGGTCAATCAGCATCTGTGAAATATTAAATCTTATCGTGAGCATCTGGTTACGAGTACAGCCTTATTTAAAGTCGATCTTTTATTTACTCTACATAATAGAGAGTACAAAACTTTGGTATATGAAGTTGGTATATTTAATGCACTGCAGTGTGAGGAGGCCCTAAACAATCAACGTACCGAGCTCCTTTTAATAAGGGTCGTTTCACGCTGTTTGTGCTGCTGCTAAATCTCTTAATTTCCCTATCCGCCCAAAAACTCTGCAAACAGCACCCAAGCCTTTTTTGGGTTCAAATCTGTGCAAATTACGTTTTAAAATCTGACTACTGAAAAAATCTCAAGAATTTATACTTCGGTTGTTTGTTACGTTAAAAGATTTTAATATTAAAGAAACATATGACAAAGATACTCAGTTAATGACCTTTGCGCAAGGTAGATTTTGGATCAATTAGTAGAGTGCGTTTTAAGCCAACTCTATAACGAGGGGAGACCTAAGGCCTGCTGTAGGATGCTAATAACTTGAAGCCATATAAATCTATGCAGACGGAACGTTCACTGGGTTTTAACAGTAACTTGTAACCTTAATCAAAATAAGCCAAGCAAACACGCCCGCACTATTCTAGATATTATAGATAGGATTAGAAGCGGTCGTAAAACATAAGTACGATTCAGTTACTGTGTAGATAGGTTCAATCGAATTCAGGCTGAGAATCACCGCCCACTGAAATAGCTTCAAATTGGACCGCCCCAAGCAATGAATGACTGCAAACACGAGTTAATGTTTATTCCGACTTGAGAATAAGCCGTGGGATGTATTTGGGAGACGATATAAACTTAATCGTTCGTGTTACAATATTAATTTTTTGTACTGTATAACACCAGTATGGGACAAAAATTTCTCTCGCTACACAATGTCACTACATGTAGTATGTTACTGTTCTGATAGAAAGAAACTAGTTGACTTGAAGAAGATTTTTGAACAGATTTACTAACTGTCTCGAGAATTGGCATTCTACAGACTCAACATCTGTTTCCTAACGATGAGATACTGGATAGATGACATCACGTGACATCTCGGAGCGCAATAGCCTCCGGGAATATCATCGCCCATTATCACAGCGCGCTCAACGCTGCTTACTCGTACCTTCGGTCGATCTATTACGATTAACACACGCCATTGGGTTGTTGGCGTTTAAAACAGTAATTTAAAAAAAATTGCTCATTTTTATTCAGGAAGAAAAGGAGAGAAGAAGGATTTGAATTAAAATGATATGGTTACATATACGACATATCAATAATAGTTTCTGTTGAAAACCAAAGGTTAAAATACGTTATTAGACTCGCTCCAAATTGGGGCCGCCTCAAACTTACAACAAACACAAGTTGGTTTGTTTGCCTCAAGTTTGAGAAAAATTCTGAAAGGATATTTTTGTTCTGAGCAGTAATTCTGTTACCTTAGTTTTTGGTACGGTTTAAATTCTAGATTTAAACAAATATTTTTTAGCATTCAAATCGGGGTGAAGCCTGTCGAGTTAAAATAAATAATTTTAAAACAAAGATTTATTGAAGTGTTTTAAGCAACGCAGAACCTTCTGCACTACTAGAATTACATATAACGTATTTATTAATAATTGAAATCATCAATGAAGTTAAATCAATTGCTTAATTATAATAAATCCTACTTTAACAATAGGGCACTCAGTTGAATGTAGTCGATTTCTTATTTTTTTTATATAACTTTTGGCTAACACCTCAAAACGAACTGTTCATGTTTAGTTATGAAAAGCAACCATAATTTGTGACAATGTTTTGACCATATTGCCAGTTACTAGAAGCGCTGCCTTCGGATTTCCCGCAATCTGTTTATTCGAAAGCGTCCAAAGACCGAAGATGAAACTAGCCCTTCAGGAAAGCACACAAGAATTACTTCCACAACGGGCACCCAAATAACTGTCGACCACATCCGCCATTGCTAAATCACTATATATTTTACGGTCATCATAACCTCAGAATTACAAGCGCTTAATTCGTCTAGCCGAGTACTTGTTTTGTACGCGAATGTACTTTTAGAGCTGGCAGAGAATATTCAATTGTCACAGAGCACAGCACGCGTCGGAGATCGTAAATACAACCTGAACGCACACTGTCCGATTGTCACCCGTTAGCCCTCGCGCTGGCTGGCGGCAACGACAACGCACGCAATAATCTACACTCGCGCGCCTGGGGTCGTGTGCCGCGCGTCGGCTCGCCTTTATCTATAGTATAATGTTAAATTATCGACAATTCTACACGTCTGTACATAGCAAATACAACGGCGAAAAGAACAACAGACTATGAAATTCTACACGTTTCATACCTTTTGTTTCATCATTACTATCTAGAGCGTCACTTTGGTATTCAGTATATTTGGATTTATGAATGTGAATTATGTGTGTGAATATGTCCTCAATCGTGTGAAATATTCAAAACGTTCACAAAGAGCGCATCAACGCTATAGGTAATATCGGATTGACAGCATTGAGGGCGTCATTACACATTTTAGCGGGCGGGTAATTGCTAATTCGGGCAAAGTAACGCGTGGCGCAAGAATTCACTGATAACGATAATTAAAAACGAAACGTGTAACAATGCCAAAGAGCATTAGGAAAGAGGTACTAGTAGTAGCAGAGGCAAAACTGAAAAACCTCCTCCTCCTCCTGTCCCTATCCAGGTCCAGTTAGGCTCATAGCGAGGATGCTGTCATCGCTCCGGTCACATGTCACGTTCCGATTTGTAACAAAAAAGTAAAAAAAAATATATATCACCATCACCATCCCCAGCGCCATTTCTGTCTAGTTTACACCGTAGATGTACATATGCTTATCCTCGAACCATATAGCCGCTTTACCATCACAAACACAATTCGATGACCTTTCCGTCGAATAAATTTTTAACTGAATTCTGCGAGTATGTCGATAACTCTTGTCTCTATATTCCATCGTCACAAACTGTAGTGCGCAGCGATACCAGGGAGTACGGGCAATGGTACACTCTAAAATAAATGAAATGAAACTGTCGTTCGACATAGAGCGTTTAGTGCAATAAATGCCATCGACGCAGCCAATAAATGAAATACCGTTTGAATCTGCTCCGAATGTTCGTTAGCGAAATTACCGTTAGTTTTTTATGGTAGACGGGGCAGACCCATAATCTAGTTCATCTGTTGTAAAGTAATAGTTCCAATCTGAAAAAAATATATATAAATAAATATATATATATACATATATATATATATATATATATGTTGCGTCCAATATGTTCGTGTATAGCAACCCGCATCAATCAATATTAGCTGACTGGATTATGACCTGGATGTTTATTTTCAAAGTATATCAATGTCCAGTAGTGCGATGGCAATGTGCTGTCACGAGCTGTGAAGTGTGTCACTGTGATGGAACCAGACGGAATGTTACCTTGTAGTAACTTACATGTATCCCGACAGGTATTTTCATGCCAATACTTCCGTACACCCGACGACGACTAAACAACTTGACAAGTACCATGAGCAACTCAACGGATTCAAATATCCTTTTACTCCACTCTCAACTCTCAAAACTGGACCCCTAACGTGTATTCGTGTCTCAGCGTAAAATATATGTACATATCGACCACCACCGAACATTTATATACCGGCATAAACTATTCATATCGAAAGGTACAGGTGTGCAGTAAAATCATATATACCAAATGTGATTATAACCGAGTTCCTAAATCGTTAAATGTGAATGGAATTCAATGAGAAATTATCACCAGATGGCCTGCATTCCAGTCTGCTACTCCCGAACCATAAAAACAGTTCTGCGCGAAGCAGAATTTTCTATTTTATTTTATAAGAAAAGTCAGGATTACTACGTCTGGTGCAAGCGGGAGTTTATTATGGCAGACGCGGGCGCCGTGTGTTGCTAACTTAGTTGGGTTAGTGGACAGCACCGTTTAATATAGCGGACTATTTAAAGAGCCAATGTAACCGGTGTTGCTACCGATGTTTTTTAAAATTAATATCAAGAAAGAAATACAAAAACATTTTTTCTAGAGGCACATTAAACTTAATTAAGATTGTTCGTCTTATGTTTCCCATGGCGGCGTCTTTAAAATATACCTCAGAGATCTTCAAAAAATCAGGGATGTTATGGAGCTGCCTCACCGTAACCCGAATCCGAAAAAAAGTTAGGAATAATTTCGAATAGGAGCAAAGTCTAAATGAAACACGTTACGACAGGTTTTTGCCGTCTGAACCTTGAGCATCTTGAGGCAGTTTTTATTATTTAATTTTTAAGGTCTTTTACCATTATTTTAGTACCAAATAATACCTAGACAGAGAGTCAAAATTTACAAATCCAAAATCATATAATATCCGTAACTGAAAATATCCGAAAAAAACAGATAATCCGAAATAATTCCATCTCCCTTAACCGTAACCGAAACCGGTAAAATATTATTCATTTCAAATCTATAACATCCCTACAAAAAATTCCCACTCGACAGCCTGTCGTGCAAGTACATCGCATCGGTAATAATTTGAGTAATGCCCAATGGATTGTTCGTAAAAACTCTGAACATCCTCTTACTTTCTTTGCAAGGTTCGGCAACTCGCAGCCTCGTGGAGCAGGTGAATTAACTTATATTTACACTTACGTCACCCAGAAGACAAAATCTACATAACGTTTTATTCCCTGTAAAGCCCTTAAAGATGTGTGAACTCCATTAAATACTCGTAGCTCTTTGAAATATAATAAGAGGACCACACTGGGAGGGTTACGTTGTGTTCTTGTTGACAACTCAACAGGACAACTCATGATAATAACTTCACTTGAATAACAGAGCTCTATAAAGAAAACCATGTTTATTCGTTTTGAAAAGGTATTTTAAGAAGGCTCCTTTTTCTTAACTTTATTAATAGCTTTGGGTAATCCTACCTGTACGATAAGTAACGATTATTAACTATTGATATTATTATATAATTACTAATAGATTTACGATAATTATACACGTATTATGGTACGCGAAGACGGAACAACATACAGCTGCGCGTTCCACGTCGCCCAGAATTATTAAGTGCCAAAATTTTGGACACATCATACCATCCAAAATCTTAGACATAGTTCCGTCTGAATTTCTTTTAATATAAGATAACGTAAAAGTGACTTAATATGATCGTATTCTCTCTCGCCAAAATTCTCATCTGTAATAACAAGCTTATCATTTTTATGGTTATCAATTTTTTTTTCTATCTCAAAGTCTTCTCCTCCCCTTGATTTCCTAGAAAACATCAACACTCAAGCAGATTGAGATCATTTTTTAACCGTACGAAAGGTTCCTATTGATTCATACCTCAAGATTTCACGAAAATTCTGGTGAAAAATCGAACTGTGCACATGAAAAGGACTAATATTCTGAGGACCCAACCCTTATGTAAATGTACCCAATTAAGAAGGGGCATATCGCATGTAAGGTCAGAACTTGTATGCAATCTTAATTCTACTAATGTCTTCTAGAGGCTAACGAAATCGGTTCTTTCGTCATGATGACTACCGCCCTAGTCCATTGTGAATTGGTGGGACACTTAGAGGCCAAGCGAGAGGGTAGAGGCCTCCCAAGTGTTGAAAACATTCGATTTGGTTTAACGAGTGACCTATAACTAACGATAATAAAATGAAACAGGCTTAACTGGTCAAGATAGTCGTATAACTCATAAAGCTATCGTTGGTAACGTTGTAGGTATAAAAGTATAAAAATAGTATCTTCTACTTTACCCTTCACAAAAACTTTTGCAATCGGGTCTCTCGCGTTTCTATATTGAGTGTATTCGTCACGTTTCATACGTGGTCCTTATTGAAACATTTACATATCTAGCGAACAGTCCGGCTATCTTGGAACCGACGAGCTCCATGTCACGTTCACGTCACGACGGTGAAACGGTTAGTGGTTCTGATGCGATGTGAAATCATAAGGTCACGATACGTGTGACTTCCATTAATCCGGTGATTTGAAATTCTTGAATCTTTAATTTTAATATTAATGAGATGATTTGAATAGGCCACGAGGCTTTCAGGAGTTTTATATCGATTAATTATCCACAGAATGTATAATTTTTATTTTCTAATCGGTTAGTTAATACCACTATGATCTCTATTTCGGTGACGTTTCATACATATATATTTTTTTATTAAAATTTCGAATGCTTCCCAAGTTCTCAGAACAAAGTTAACTGTTAATAGTTCGTTTACGTAACATTTTCTCTTATTCGCAAAAACTTTTACAATGTACCTTCGACTAAGCCAGCCATTTTTCCATATTGGTTGTAAGCGTCACGCCTCACACGTCTTATGTATTGAAACATTTACATATCTATGTGATCCATCCGCGGGTATCGACGACCGTCGTATCGGTTGAATGTCGGATTATTGCACTATTGTTACTATCACGGACCGGAGGGGGAGTCGTGCGGAAGTCGTATAGTGTATTAGAAGTGATATTGTAGTAATAAAAATGTTCTACATTTTATATTTCAAATAATATATAATGAATAATCAATATTCGTTAGTTTTTTTTATGTAACTGGTCGACAAATGAACACACGAACCACCTAAGTAAGTGGTCACCGTCGACTATAGACTTTAGTAAAATCAAAGGCATCACCGAAGTGTTAACGACCTAAAAGGAAGCGGGGATTCATATTATGACTGGCTCTGGAAACACGTATGATATAATTCACGGTCGATTTTAAAAGACGGGTGAAAGCTAGCCAGGCAGGCAACTTACCCTACCACCGTGCAATACTGTCGAGATTAAACCGTTGCTCAGCAGAGTGCACCAGGAGGCAGGGAGGTTGGCTTAGACTCATGTTTAGTTGGAGCCCCTTACACGCCAAACAGTTGCCTTTTAATTGGTGTATAATGCAATTACCATCGCAAAACAATAAGCCAACAATAAAAAAGGGTTACAACATAATAATAGTCAGTTATTGAAATAAAAACATTCAATTATAAATTGTGTCATCATTGCATCATTTGAAAGTTTCATTACACGGGAGAGAATTTTAGATGTTTCCATAAACTGAACTCGGCCACCCTACGGCTCACTCGCCTCATAACATAGGCTTATTGCAATCTTTATGTGTATATGTACGCTTTCACTATCCATCCTTTGAGAACGGTCCAAATATTGACGAAGTCAGGTCAAAGACGATTTGGTTCCGTGCATCGCGTAGTCATAAAACGGCCGCCTTAGTGTCAAAACCTAGTATTTGGGAAACCGAATAAAAATTCTATGCTTATATTCGGAAGGAAGTTCTTATAAGAATACGATATCATGCTCCAACGAAGAACTTTAATGTGTTTATGATCAAGTCAAAATTATTTAAAGAGGAATCTAAACGATTTCCATGTACTTGTAAGATAATCAGATTTTAATCGCGCAATCTCAGTGTGAGAGGTGACGCGAGCATAGTATGCACAATTTTGTGTTGTGAGTATGATAATTAGATTTTAAGTTTCGAAGACAGTGACAGGTTTAAATAGACGAATACAGGGAAATCAAAAGAATTTTTTAAGAGGCGTCGCTAATTTTCAGTTTTACTCATGTAGCAAAAATTAACGAGTCATAACTGCAACACAATCCACAATTACGATTGTGAAAAAAAAAAATATAACTTTTGTGATCAGACACAGACAGATGGATAACAACACTTAAAACAATTTGTTTTATGTGAGTGTTTTATTGTAATAGTGGCTTTACCTCATAGCTCATAGCGGCCCACCACAGGTCACGAATCTCCTCACGCAATCGCGGGGGCCTGCAATAAATTTTAATGGCACATCCCACTCTTTTTGATTAATTTAATATTACCTTTAATATAGGACAAATACATACCTAAAGTTAATTTTCCACCAATAAGTACAGTGCCTATACTTTATTCATTGATATCGGAATTGCTGCTACGAATCATTAAAATGTAATTAGTGATTTTAGTATTATATGTGGTAAAGAAATACAGACAGACAGACATAATTTTCAACAACATACGTTTATATTACTCAAATGTTAAAACCTACATTAAAGTCTCTCTTCACTAAAATTTTCAAAAACATTTAATACAAAAATTCGGCTGTGATTCAGTTTTTATTATAAGTAGGTATAGATACCATTCCATCTAATACAAATCGGGATAAACAAAAATGTCTCGAATACATTTTTATTGAAGAAAAATAACCGGTTACCGTGTTCTACGTCAGGACAAGTTTAATTGACTTTTCCGAACAGAATTTTCGCGTAAAAGTTGAAATTACATCGCCATATAAAAGTCGATTATTACAGAAATCGATTCCCTATATCGATATCGTATCAACAGAAACTTCCTCCGACTTAAGACACTTGTTTCGGTACAGAAATGAATTGCGTGACGTATCGCCAAAGTAGTAACTGATTCGTGCAATTAATAAGAAAAGTATTTCATATTTATATTTGTAACAGATGCAGATATAAACTATGTAATTATAACTTGATCTGTTAAACCAATGTTACAGCTTCTTTGGCATAAGTTTTTACAATAAAGTCTTGTATATCAGGAGACAAGTAATAACTTTTAAATTAATTAAAAAAAGAGTCTAGACTGTAACTTTAAGATACAGTAAAACTTTCATTAATCTCAATATTACAGTCTTAACGAGCATTCTCATTTCAAACTTGTTATTCAGCTTAAGGCACGTGTACGATAGATAAATGTACATTTTGGGTCTTTATTGTTTATGGTGACTTAATGTATGTTACGGAGCTTATTAACCGTAACCAAAACTATTGGATATCTGAAATAAAATCGCATCCGTAACCATAACTGAAACTTATATCCGCAACATCCCTAGTATGTATTCATGTCACCCTACACAGAGTAAATGTGTGATCGTTTATGATGAACAGTTTACCAATCTCTTATTAATGCGAGAATAAGATTGAATTTTAAAATTAAATTTAAGATGCTTCAAAATAATTTCGTGATATTATTTTATGACAAAATAAACAAAGTTTCTTAATCCTACAATCTGGCTCGGTTTTACAGTTTGCTCGGCAGCCTGGTCTCAGTTACTGTTTAATAACATTGATAATGGAGTGCATTTTAATTAACTAGGTAAAAGTCCACTAGTAAGAAGTAAGTATGAGTTGATTGTGTTTATTAAGAACTTTCAACTTGAAATAGATCTAATAGTCCCTTATAAGTAAAATAACCGGCGGCCCATTCCGACTTAGTTCTTATTCAACAATTAATTATTATACACAATTTTAATGTATAGCCTATTAAGATCCAAAAATAATGTACCTTTCAAATGGTAAAGGATGTTTTCAAATAGGTGTCGTAGTTCCTGAGATTAATTTCCGGATATACACAAACTCACAAAACTCACACTCTCCTTTTATAACATTTATAACAATAAGAATTACTTTAATGACGTTCTGTATTTGTCCTCTTGTCTTAACCAAATATTGTCTTATAGACCAGAAAATAAATTAAGAAAATTGGCTAGTACAGGCTCACGACAAATACACAAGTGATCCTATAACAATCCAATTTTCATCGAATACGCGAAATAATAAAAATCCAAATAATTACCACTTAAAGACCTAAATTAATTTCCTTATCATAATTACTTCTTACGCTGGTAGTTAATTACTTGCACGAGAACAGAGATTCTCACCTGTATATTATATATATATTTAATAAAATTCTCTAAATCAGAAAGGCTACGAAATTGCACAAAACAATCTGGGCTTTCCGCTCCGCAAACAAGCAAACAAGGCGGTTGGCTGCGATCGCGATGAAATTTATTAACATAAAATAACACAGTCTAATTAGCCTGGTTTGGGAGCGTCTGCCCTGTGCATATCATTATCCTACCGCCACACGTCCGTGAACGTATTAGCACACGGCTGTATACATAGAAGCTCTACCATAGATGAGTAAGACAGCGTTGGGTAATGTTATACCTCAGCATTTTGTAACCTTTTATGGAGGACCTTAATATACTAATTAATAAAAAAATACATATCACACACATACCCGGCTTAAATTAAAATTAAAAACTCTTCTGTAAGCAAAAATCATGGATATTCGTCAAACGAAAAGCACTAATTCCTTCAACATCGCAAGTACTCCCCTTGCAATAAAAAATCCTAGAGAAAATTTATTGCTCACGTTACTACAGTACAGGTAGTTAAAGGGGTACTGTTTAATTGGAATGTCAAAACTGTTCGTTTCTTGCCACCCAAAGAACTGACAAAAGTTAACCACCGACAGTTCTTCCTATGTATGATAAGACTTACACATTAATTTATTCGAAAGACGAACAAACACCACATCGTTGATGAACTGCCAGTTAAGTGGGTAAACGCACTTCAGGAAAAGAATAACAAATAAGCAACTTGAGCGGTACTCAGAAGCCACGACAATTTCCCAATTCACAGTCGACGGCATGTTTACCTACGTATCTGCACCATCCATGCCTCCCGGCGTGTACCGAGCCACTAGGGAAACAGGTCATGAGAAAGCTTAGTTTCAACACACAAACGACCTTCTCTTGGCAACGAGTCTCAGAATTTCAAAAGTTAGGTTGAAATCTATTAGAAGTATTAATTAGTTCATTAAAATTTACGCATAGAAACCTTTAGGTCTAAGGTAGTTTCAAGATTCGTGAAGTGCCAGGCGACTCATCATAGAATTAGTACATTAATTTCAACTCACATATTGAACAATAGTTTCTTTTTCCAGCGTAAAAGACCGGAACTTATTTCAACTACTGCTCTAATGCGAATTGATATTGTTGACCCCTATCGATGAAGATACTTCAGTCGCACGAAAACTTTTTACAACATTTATCCATTATTATCTATTGACGACAATCCATTATAATTACTTATCCTTATATTTTTAATACGTTCATTCAATTTCTAACAGTTACCTGTCGATCTTCTGAACACTTCGTCATTGCATAGCTTTTTTCGTCACTCAGTGTTAAACCGATGTTGGGAGCTTCATACCGATAAACACTACATTATGTATAAATATATGTCCAGTATAACAAACATAAAATGTTGTTCGTATCAAATTCTCGACACACTCGCAAAGATCCCGACGACATTACGATTTAATTACATTCACCGCCCGCCAAAGTGCTCCTTAAATCTGACCAGTTTTCGATGTACTTTCAGCACTAATACATTCACTAAGAGCAGAGTGAAGCCGTCGGAGGCCGTATGCAGATGTCTGTTTGTCCAGTCATTACTGCCGGGATGTTTGCTCGAAACGGTCGGCGTAAAGAACGCGGTCCAAGTTAAGGGAATATTGCCCCCGCTTGGTATACAGAGATTACGTAGGTATTTCCTCTTCGTATAAAAATATAAGGAGATAAGTAATTTTTTAATTGGCTTCGTCCATCCTTAGGCCCAAGGTTATTTTCCTTATTATTTATGCACCGTGATGACCAACAAAATAGTCGCCATCTCATTGGCGACTTGGCGCCAGGGTTCCCTGGTGGAAACCGCTCGGCCCTTGGCAGTGAGTTTGGTATCGACAATAATCGTTAGCTGTTTCACCTGTCATCATCTTCCTTTTAAAATCAGACTTGAAATGTTTCACCATAGTTTGGAACCCAAATTCGAATGAAAGTTTAATGAATGAATTTCGCTCTGTTGTTTTATGATTTTATTTCCGCGTTCTTTTTTTTGCTATGATTGTGTTCAGTACTGAATAGCACAACTTCCGCTACATAAAAACCACTGTTCTCTTCGCTAGCAGCTAAGATATATGTGCATCAGGACTTCCCATTTTTGCATTTGTAATAAGGATCATTGTGTAATTATTTCATCGTTAGTAGACCAATCTATATGGAGGAATAAGGCCGCTAAGCGGACGGCTGGAACCTTACACCGCTCGTATTAATCTACATTCATTACACGTCTCGGCCACTTTTTCTGTTCAGTAATATATCTTCCCTTTATGCCCAGCCTCGTTAAATTTTAATGGTATGCTGTATAAACATTTTGAATCATATTTTAATATAACTGAATTGATAGTAATATCGCGAATTATATTGTGTTGTCTATCCATCAACATTATGGAGATCCATTGCTAGATTAGTCCTCAGCTTTCTCAATAAGCAGCTACCTCTACATTCGTTTCATGAGTGTATCTGATTGCGTCCTTTAATTCATCATTAAAAAAATTTACAACCTTGCAATTATCAGCTAGTTTTAACTGTGTATAGCTCATTGACTTTTCAGCGAGTTGATTTTCAAGCCTTTGCCGCATCTATAAAGGTAGGACCAGAGGAAGTTAGCTGGACCCAGTGATTGATAGAGGCCCGAACGCCGCAAAACTATAAATTTCTACTAATCCCAAACATTAACCACGTATCTAAAATAAAAAAAACTTTTAACCCGACAACCCATTAGAGCGGTCAGTGCTCTGTTCTGAATATAAAATTTAAAAACTCCACTCAAACCCTATCTGTGTTTCCTCTATTTTTACGTGACTCGTTCCAATCTTGCGTCCGATCTCCGACCATTCCATTACCACTCTTATCAACTGTCGGCGTTCGTTTTAGCCTTTAACCACAACTCCTAATTCTGGACGGACACTAATTTACATTATTATCTACGAAATAAAGATTACACTATTACATTGTGATGCTTAAAGGCAGTTGATGAATAGTTTCGTTGGAATTTGATAAAAACTTAGTAACGCTTTGTTTGCCTTATAAAAGCTCATAACCTTTTGGTTTGTGTCAGTCGTAATTGATCGACCAAGTTGAGCAAGTTTGAGTCTTCGGCGTTGGAGTTAGATGCAATATCTCTTGTGGCAAATTTTGCTCGAATGATTCCTTGTTTCAGAGTGTTAGATGGGTAGTGATCGTTGAGTTATATCGGAGACCTTTTGGCGTCATAAGCTCTTTCAAAACTTGGATTGGCTACTAATCAATATAATACAATAATAGAGCAATGTATCGCGAATATGTTACAGTGATGACTACAACACATTGTCATTCCTTTACCACGTAGTTTAACCGTGATGAGCCACAGATTCGGTGGTAGGGATTTTTCCTATTTGCCTTCTAGAATCGATTGTGAAAAACTTTTAAGGTGTTTCAGTGGCAGTGTCCGAGAGCCAGTAGTAGTCAGCCTCTGTTTCTTGACCGTCAACAGGTCGATAATATTTCGGTGGTACATACGAGTGTCCAAGGATAGTGGTGATGTTTTCATCAAGGATATTAGTTGCTAGGGTGACAGTTATGGACAAAAAAAACTGTACTATTGTATTCGTAGTAATATCTTTGAGTTATATTGTTTTGTGTATTATAAATATTTGTTGGCGATTAGTCTTGCAGCATAGTTGGCGAGTGGACGCCGGCGCTATCATCTGCTCTGTGTACTGTTTTCTGCACTAATACAATTACATTGTGAAATATTCGTACGATTTAATCTCTGCACCGACTTAACTACGGTTTACGATATTATTTAGCTGTGGAATTTTTGTGTTATTTCTGACGATATTATTGTTATAAGCTCTTGAGGTAAATATAATAGTATTTATTAAACATATAACTTAATCTTAGTTGATTTCTGTTGAAACTAGTCCCTTACACCACTTTATAGCAGGTATAAAAAGATTTTAATGATATTTGACGACCCCGTAACCTTGCCTGCCGAGTGAAAGGTTCCAGGTTCGATTTCCGATTGAGACGGATATTTTTGTGATAGATTGATAGTTTTTCTCTGGGCCATGGGTGTTGGTGATGTCATATTTGTGTACATATAAGAAAGTAAATCAAATAATACATATAAGGGTATATATTTATAAACTTTACTGGATTCATTAAATATTTAATATCTGATTTCGAGTTTCTATATTAAGTTATCTTAACATTATGATAGAATATAAATAGAACACGAAAATAGTTCACTACCTTTCTCTCGTTTTTTTTTCTGACATAAAACTGGCATAATTCATCATGGCCGGTAAAAACACAGTGCGATGAGATATTTGTCCGGCGTAAGTTTAATGGCCCTGTGCTTGTTTTGCGGGACCGGACTGATTTAGCAAGGTACGAGATAGACACCGTAGCGAAGCACTGGCGCCCTGCCAGGCGACACTTTAATACACTCGCGAAAACACCGGAGTGATCCAGCTAGAATATTATACTACCCAGCTTATCAGCTTACAAATTGTTTTGCTACCCTCCCGTCATATTTAAGATGTGATCTGTTTATAAACGTATCGTGATGAGAAATTGAACAAAAGTAAGAAAATTGTCTAAAGGCTGTTGGACACGATCGAGGGTTTGATGGACGGCCAATAGTGGCAATCAGTTTTGGTTTTTTGTTACAAATCAAGCGTTGTTTCACAAGAGGACTTCGCACAGTAAAGATCTCCTGATACACGCTACAGTGTATGACCCGTTACCTCTGCGCTAAACCGCATCGGTACTGACTGAGCACGCTCCAAGCTAATTTGTACGGAAAAACTCCGCACTCCGCATTGTGCAGGTAATGGTTTGTAACTAGTTAAGATTAAAGCATTTTCGAGTATCAGAAGTATCATGGAAACTATGTTGTTTCCAAAATTACAAATGTCTATCTCCGACCTCAACGGAGAAAAAGGCTGTACTCAACCGTCAGTTAGGGTATAAAAGTCTTCATTAATCTTTGGGTCAAAGTCAACCTTCTCTGCTCGTGGTGTACCCCGCTAGGCAATGGACGAAGCGACACTGCCAGGTCCTACCACTCTCCCGTTTTGGTCGGAGTAGTTTGTCGTTGATAATTCGGATTTTCACGGATCGTGATGATCACAAATTATCAGGGTTCACCCGATAATTTACTCCCTATACCAATTATCAGGGTTCACCCGATAATTTACTCCCTATACCAATTATCAGGGTTCACCCGATAATTTACTCCCTATAGCAAAAATACTTATTGTGAACAGCAACGATTAAAAACAGCTTTTGAGACTGTAAAATTTATAACGTTACATGAACTAAAACCATTTAATGACAATAATCCGCAAAAACCTACTCAAGACGTAATCTAAACACTGTTAACAAAACAGAACAACAAAGTCATCTTGTTACTGTTATTTGCACAAAACCGCCACGAGCTCAAATCTTCTACAGTTCAGTGAAATGAAAATCCTAATTGTCAACCATTGGAGCCGTCAAATGTGCAACGCTGCCTTAATATGGCGCGGTTAAAAATACAAAATGCAGGTACCTTTTCTGAGAGCGGGAAAATACTGAACGAAACGACGCCACATTAAACCAGTTCTGTATGCAAGTTTCATGCAAAGGCGTATACTTGAATAACTTAGGTTTGTTTGCATAAAAACTCGCATCTCCGAAATGCCCGTTTAGTCTGGCATTCGGGCCGGTCATTTGCATAGAATAACAAGTGGGTACCGTGTGCCTGGAGAGCTCTTCAACGGAATCTCCGACCCTGCCATTTGGTTACAGTAGTCGTAGGGTGCAGTGGGGATATGCGCTAAAGCTGACCGATGAGCGGCGCAATTTGGAAACCTCTTCGGTTAATATTCCTTCAATTATGAAGTCGAACGGCGATTGAAGATGCTTTTGAATATACCGGGGAATGTAAACACGATATGTTTTGGTGTAGTCGTGATAACCTCGTTACTAGTGGCGAATTTTAATCATGAATAAATATATGATAATTAACAATATAAGTATCATGCCTGCCAAACGAATGAGATAAATGTTTTTAAATAAAGGCTGATTTGTTCAGTATGCTTATTAGCCATTTTTATGTACAGTCGGTCAAAATCTTTAAGTGTTTTTCTAGGTGATGCAAAAAGATAAATTAATTCTAATATCATTCTTCCGATCGCCATAAAACCAAAGTCAAAATGTGCCATTTGCCATAATATTGTGTAAAAAGAGATAAGAATCTGGGCATATTGAATAAATTTTGTAATAAAATAGTTTTATGTTGATACCAGAAGTGTCTGCATTCTTCTTAATTCCTCGATAACTCGAAACAAATGTGCTATATTTGGACTCCTTAGATCTTAATCTTGATAATTATTGGCAAACAGATAACAATCACAATGTGGCAGTTTTGCCAGAGAATGGCTGGTTTTTGCAGTTTATAACGCATTAAAATATTAAAACTTCCTAGATAGAAAGATCCCGTAAAATAATACTGCATCTCATATATTTTGGTATTGTTTAAGCTTCTAGTTACTATCTATAGTAATTCTTTGTCTCAAATTAATCTCTTGTTATTCATCGCCACGCCAAAGGCGGTGTAGAGTTTATAAAACCTACTGCGCTAAGTGCTTTTCAGAAGAAAAACGGTGCTTTCCACGGCAGCTAATAAGCGTTTGTGAACCTGACACGAAGGTCCTCCGGCACTGTTCCCGGGGACTTTTTCGATATAGTAAATTAAAATTAACTGTAGATGTTCCGTTTGTAATAAAAGCCGGGATTGTCCAACGTTCGCCTCCATTTGTGAAGAACACAATAATACATCTGCGTGATTCATAGTTGGAGGCGTGAAAAAAAGCAAAACACCGTGAGCGAAAAGCATCGCTTTATAAATAAACAAGAGGCGCTATCAGTCGTCGACACTCGAGCGAGTCGACGTTGGATTTAATAAAACCCCTCGTTGTCGACTCGTGCCCAGTGTACGGCGGCCCTTATCGCGGAGTATGGAAGCGCTCAAGAGTAAATTATGTGAGGTGCCGCGAGAAGATGAAAATTAATGAGCTAAAAGTGAGTTCTGGCGATGGAACGGTGGAACTAAGATGATAAATACGTTGTAAAACGCCTCTGACGAATTCACAGCTCTATAAACTCCATCAGTGATTCAAATGATCATCTTTATTTCGTGGAAAGTCAGCTGTTTAATCGTCAAAGTTAAATTTATTTGAGTACCTAAGTACGTATGAAAATTAAGATAAATTCTTGTTTGTATTTAAAAAATGTTTCTGAATGCTAGCTCATGATATACCATCATGAGCTATCTTTTTCTTTTTATGTATTACATGTTTATTTGTATTATGTGAAATGATTTTTATAATTTATTAGCAAATTATGTTATGAATTCATTTATTCCTTCACAAGATTCAGAAATAGGAAATACATTCGATATAGACTTATTATACCAATACATAGTAAAAACGCATTAGTTACATAGTTTATAAACAATAAACCAAAAAATATAATGTCTAATATATATATATATATATATACATTTTAAAAAAAATTATCGATTCCGCCATATTTTCAGAAATCTTGTTATACAGTTGAAATTCACGAAACGAATCCACGATAATATTAAAGTAAACATCGCTTAACGATACCAATATTACATGTATTGATAAAAATATATTAAAAGCAAAGAACTTTGCAAAACGTGCATTGTACATTCTACTCTTTTGTATAGTATTGGACCACAGATACATAAATTCTAGATATCGATTCGACCATCGACAATAACATCTCTGAATATGTTTCCTAAATAACAGCATTACGATGCACTTACATACAAGCAGACAAAGCTTAAACTGCACGTTTAAACAATGTTACGGGTGCAAGTCCAATCGAATCATAATATGAACACAGCAATCACCGAAGCGACGTAGCAATCTAGAGTACACATACTGAATGTTATCTGTGCTACAGAGCCCCGTATTACAGGGCCGTGTAGCTGCGGCATGGTCTACAAGCTTTTAATTATCACCCTGTGTAACATCCTCATCTATGCATATTGTTGCCTGATTAGCCTGTATTGTACCGTATTAATAATACACAGAATGGGGCGACTACGCGACTCTTATTAACACAGGCGTCACGTACAAGTAGACCGTGCGCGTAGCATATTCGTAGTGCCGTAACGATGGTGCTATGTCTACACGCGTCTGTATCAATTCGTATTATGATTCGATGGATTATGTTGACGTATATCTATGTGAAGGGTCACATGTAAGGCGGAAAGGTCTTCATGTCAAGTCCAAGTGTCGCATCCTACTCATCATCATTGTCAAGCAAACGCCAGGTTCCTTAGATCGCAAGGCTTTGAACTACCCACGTAAATTCTGACGATACTCGGTCTCGGTAAAATTTTTCACCTACCTGGCTAGTAACTACAGTACTTCCCAAAATGGCTGTGAATTTTTTAAATGTGTTTTGGTTTCCTAACAAGCGGATGCCTCGCTCCCTTTTTAGTAACGTGATTACAGTCAAGCATTGAAGCTTATATTAAAAAAAAAAACATTATTTGAAGCTTATATTTTGAAAACTTCTCTAAACAATCGTTTCATTCCGAGCTATGAAACTCGTTCACATTCTAATTTACATATAAACGTCTCTATATGATACGTTGAACTACTAGGCGCTAATAAACTTCGCGGTTTATATCCTCCCGTTTATACCAGACGCGCGCCGTATACTAATCTGGAGCACTCATTAAACGAAAATATTTTTAATATGTATAAGTGAATCATTTATTTTGACTTCAAACAATTAGCTATTCACCTCGCGACAGTTGTTCTTCTGTTTCGTTTTGACCTGATCTGTGTAGTAATTGATGAGGCTTCGACCATACTCCACTACATGAGTCTGATGTTAATTAATGAATAAATAGATAACCCGAGACAAAAAGAACAGGCTTTTTATGCCATCCGAAGTTTTCAGACACGGCCTAGCAACGGGTACTATGCCCTCCAAAGCAGAACAGCACTTAAGAAATTTTACTACCACTAATTACCCGTCCAGCTCCCGATCGCGGCTGTAAATACTTAACTCGGCTGATTACTAACGATTTAAATACAACATCGGGATGTAAGCGATTCATTTAATAATATAATAAACAATTTAACTATCTATCTATATACACATAATTCATAAATAAATCCAAAATTCACTAACATCAACATTAACATTTATTTGTAAAATAAATAACCGCAAGCATTCAACTCGAAACAATCCACTCAACGAACAAGACACTACGTACTGTGCTACTGATTGATCGGTTATTAAATAATTACTCTACAGTGTACATATGTAGTTTGTCAACATCTCTCGTTAACTCACAAAATGATGACCGTTCTACAAAAAAATAATCGATGAAAAATTGTTCCATCATGTTAGATTAAAATTTTCTTACATAAATCTATCCATAAAAGCCGTTGGTATGCAACCACTAAAGGCCGAAGGGAAGACTGGTTTTATAGCGCAATAATATTAAAGCGGTGGGCGGGGCCCGGGACGACGGCCATATATAAAACTGGGGTCTTTGTTCCCATGTTTATGGATTCCGAATGGCTTTTAATTAGCCCTCGAACATGGCGTTACGTTATACTGTTTTATAAAGTATTCATTTTATTGATTTTTTATAAGGAATATCCATCCTCCTTCTATGTTGCCATAACCTCAAACGAAACTATTTCATCCGACTTCTAATATAAATAGTCGACAAACGAGCAGACGAACCACCTGATGTTAAGTAATCAGTGTCACCCATGGACATTAGTAATACCAAAGGCATCACTGATGCATTTTCGGCCAAGAAAGAATTTAGAAAAATGAAAGAAAGCGCTGGCTCGCAAGCCCCTTGTTAAACACAAGTTATTTGGCGACTGACTCAAGCAGGATGATGGTACTTAGTTAGGCAGGCTTCACGGAGAAACAATAATGTAAAATAATATTTGACAAATTTGTAATAATTTATTGTTCCTTCTTTCTTCTTTTTCTTTATTTTATTAATTTATACGCCAAATATTGGCAGAGTAAGCGAACATATTATACTAAAACCACCTTGTTTGTAACCTTACATCATAAATAAATAAATAATGTTAATAACTTTATAAAACATCGATAATGTAATCGTGCCACGAGATCCTACCACCAAGCACGCCGGCTGCTGTCGCCTATTGCGGCACCCTGTTCGGCCAGCAAGGGATTGAATTCCAATATTCTAAGCCGCCTCAATGTGACCAAACTTTTTCAGGATGGTTTCAGATGTGTTGTTATTTCTAAGAGCTGAGATAAATCAACTTATATGCACTTATCACTGGGCCCAATATTCATTAAAACAAAATATAAAGTAGAATAAGCTGGTGTAGTCGTGCGCCAGGCTAACCATATAAAGATGATACCGCCTTCGAAATAAAAAAAACTTACATCATCGCGGACATAATACATTTTAACTGCGACGGGTACTCACAATTTTGTATTTTATACAAATAATGTAGACATTATCATTAAAGATATTAATGAGATCTATACAGGTTTTTCGAAAGTTATTCCGAGCAAAACAAACGCCAGCAAAAATTTGAACAACGTGGTATCTGTTTCTGCCCATTCTTCATAAAGCTAGCAATAGATTTTGATACTCTTTTTCTAAAGTAATTTCCGAAAAGTTATTATATAACAGGAATACGAATTAGTTATATAAATATTTCTAACTAACAAACCGCCGTCGCTTCGCTTCAAAAAAACTACGTCTTAAGCTTAGAAATAGCACCTGCGTTGTTTTGGTTTTTCTCGTTCCATCAATTAGAAATTACAATATTAATTTATTTTTTTTTATTTATGAACGGATTGCAATGAAACAAACTTTAAGTATTAAGTGATGCTTACTGCAATACATTAGTGAAAACCAAACGAAATCGATTTAACCGTTTCTGAAATTATCGCGAACAATCGCGCAGACAAATAGACATACAGACAAACAGAAAAAAATTCTAACAACTGTTGTTTAGATTCTATTGCGTTCATAAAGGCCTTTAATAATGTATTTTCTCATTTGTCGTTCACGTATAGAAAACGATCAGTTAGAATTTTATTATATGTATAGATTTTATGTCTTATAATATTGTTCAGTATATTACCCCAATTATAAGTACGAACAAATCAATGTGTTTCCCAACAAAATTACTTAGTATCGTACGTGACATAATTTACAAGTACTTGGCGGGCCGTAAGCAGGATTCTTTTACGACTAAACTTTTCATATCTCCTCCGTATTACATAATACAAACTTTTTATTACACCTCAGACTAATGTATCCAATAGAACCGGATGTAAATGGAGGCTACAAATTACGGCAGCTTAAAGTTGAGTGCACAATGTTCGATAAATTATCTTCTCTTCTGTGTTATTGTTGTCCCTTGATAGCAGCTGAAGAAGCTGAAGAAGCTTAAAGTGTACTCCGCTACGCTGCACCGCTTCAAAGCGACTTATTAGAAACCGCCTGATATTTTCCAATATGGCTTTACAGGACTATAAAACGATACCTATACCCTCGCCTCCTCACAGTTATCAATCACTTTCGCCACAGGTCGTTATATCTTAATATGAGATATAGAAAGTAACACTCACATCCAACACACACTTCGCACTAAGATTCCCTTTGGAATTAGCATGAACACTCGTTTTGAGATTCTCGCACACAGTTTATAGTGCACAGTTGTTAATAAAGAATCCAAAATCCTCACTCTGATCGCTCACGACTTATCCCATGCTCCTTCCTTATCAACAATATTCTTCTTTTCCGTTACAGTTTCATAGATAAAGACTACACAACCACAAAGAGTCCTCCTAAAGCATGGCTTCTACAATTCGATCAGTTTTTAGATTATAATCATAAAACTACTACTGTAAATAACTATAAAAAAGAAGATCGTTTATAATATGTAACTATTTTACGACTCGCGTATATACGACTGTGCGCTATAAAAACTTGGCGACTAGAGCAGAGCGTCCATCGCTCAGCCGCGAGTCACGGGGGAGCACCGGAATACGAGACGCATTATTCTAGCAAGCAGCAAGGCTAGGTACCTATTACAACGATTTTTGACAAGCGACCACCGATTTTTCATTAAGGAGATACATTATGATTATAATAAACTACTTTACAACAATCCGCGAACAAAATAATGCATGGTACATGCTTGTGGATAAGCGATATATCTCTGTTCCTCCCTTCCCTTTGTAATGATACAAAATATATACCATACATAACATTGCCAACACGTATCTTGACTAGAAGGTGAGATGTTGCAAAGTCAAGTTTTTTTTTATTGCAGTTTAATGCTATGACAGTGAGTAATATATTTTAAAATAATTGCTGTTATATTATTTTAACACGTGGATAAAAAAGTTTTTGAAAAATCGTACGATTGTCGTTAATTAATAACGGACAACACGAGCGTTGTAAAACAGAACTATGAGAGAGAATTCGTTTAAAAGTTTCATTTAAAATATTAGAAGTTGTAACACTCCGAAAATATCTCTAATATTTCTTGATTTACACTGGACACTGTAGGCAATTTAATTTAATTTGTAGGCAGGCCGATACGAAATTGCATCAATTGATTTCGATATTGAAATACTGAATTTAAATGCAATATGTATAAAAGCAGCCAGTGATTCTCTTATCGGCCCTAACAACGTAATAACATTTGAAAGCAGGTAAACGATACAGTGTATTCAAAATAGCATTTGTAATTGATAATGTTGACTTACACAAGATTGAAAAATATTATTACCGCCGGACAATTCGCTCATCGCTCCACTTCGTACCGACGACGTAACAAATATGTCCGTAATACAGCAATCCGGATAAAAGATATTATAATAATTTCGTCCCGTCATCCGGCCCAGATATAATGCAATAAGCTATATTACCCATGGGATTACTACATTTGCAATCGCTTACTTCTTTTTATGAATTAAATCAGGCTTATGGGATATACGAACATCTGTCATGTATATAGGCGAATGATTGAAAGCCGGTGACTGTTACTCTATAAGCTCTTCCATACTTTATAAGGCAACTTAAACAGTTGAACACATTTGTTTTACCTATCGATTGAATAACCCTAGGCTCGATTGGACAAACATGTGTGAAATAAATTTTTGTACTCAAGGCTATTTTAGTATTAAAATGTGTCCATGGCACCTGCGAAAAAATGCCAATGCAGGGGCGTGAGTGCCTATTATATTTTGTTATATTTAGTTAGAGGAAAATTGGGTTATGTGGGCAACTTGCAGAACGTTTAAGATTTTTTAAATTTACGGCTTCTCCTTTTACTCCATCAGTCAAGCTCATGCTACTGCAGACCTTCCCGTGACCGCTAATGGATTGTAGCCAACCTTTATTCCCCATGGAATTACGTCATTGCTCCTTACGCGAATTAAACTTCGTTTATGGGGTTTTGGGATCGTAATAATGTTGCAAGAAGCTATTGATTCAGATTTACGAAGAACTGCTCCATCATTTGATTCTATCTTGTAGAATACATCACTACGAGTAATGTACTTTTAAAATATATTTTTTTCCTACATTTGGACATAAATAGTGATTTGTGTAGTCAGTCAGGTGAGTATTCAAATTAAATTTATTTATTTTCCTTGAAAATTTTAAAGCTGACTTACTGTTACCTAATTATTTCTTAATTCTGCCGGTCTGGATAGAAAGTTATATTACAAATAGGCGTTTAAAAAAATTATGTAACATTAATACAAAAATTCGTAACTTTAGTTACAAAGAACAAACTGAGATGTTTTCGTGTTTGTAGGAAACTTGAAATTCATTTGTTCCTTTTAGATCCAAATCCAATAACAAAACGTAGAGCATGTTCCATCGGCGTAAGTCTTAGCAATCGCCACGAGGTTTTACTGGCATTAGTTCGGTGGAATTGCAACCGGACGAATCGATAGCTCCTCGCCACCTTTGTACATACTGCGAGCAAATTCTTCACCCGCCACCGACGGCGGGAAATTGAGTTCCATGTTCATTACCTTCTCTAACTCTATAGAGCGGTGAGGCCAAGCAATTCAGAAGCCAACGGACTACATTCGTAGATCCAATGTTTTTCATACGTTGACAGCGAACGAGTACCAGTAGCGATGACAAAAGATAAATACTTGGAAAGTACTTCAATAAATTTTCAACGAAATCATACAGCACTACTTAATAATAATATCTTCAAAACAAGGCAGATTTCGCAGTGGAAGATTTGAGAATCAACTTCACCATAACCAAGTTTCCCATCTACGAAATGAAGGTGCGTGCTTAATATCGTAACTTGCTAATGGATTTGAAATTTTACATTTATTAGCGGGGCCGGTGCCGCGGTGTAATCAATTTACATTATGACAAACTCTAGGATCGACGTCGACTGAATGGAGATGAAATATTAATTATTTTGAGCTTTAAGTAGCTGCCGTTTGGAGTTAATGTTTATTTTTAATTACCGGTGTACATACAAGTTTCGAGTGTCTTTACACGACAAATGTCGTTTACATTGTCACTTGCAAAATTATGACAGATATAATAGGCACAATTTTTAACACATCCATATGAGTACAACGGGTATAAAAGTTTTACCAACGATATTTATTTATTTATTTTAGAACTAACATCTAATATTACAGGCTAACCTAATTCGTTAGAATACTCACACGGTCATAGTTTGCATCAATCTAACAATTATAATAATTAAACTTATAACATTAATGTAATAAAATGTATTATTAAAAGATAAAAATACATGTCAATTAAATGAGGAATAATAAATAATACTTATAATTTTTTACACAACATAAATAAAATCTATAATATTTTTTTAATTAAACAATACAATTTTAATGACATTTTGGTAACTCAATTTTTTTTTGCATTAAATTACATATACATTCTGCACTGAAAAGAATTCATTTTGTATATTTTGTAGCAACAACAAGTTTAACCAAAATTTAATATTAAAATATAATAATAACAATAATAACGTTTACACACTCACACCTCCGCATTAGGATTCCCTGTGTTGCGGGTGGCATGGACATACACCATTATCACATCACAAACACCCATGGCCCGAGAACAAACTTTTATCTGTCACATAAATTGTATCTGCCCCGGCCGGGAATCGAACCCGGGACCCCACGCTCGGCAGACAGGGTCACTACCAAATGGGCTACGGGGTCGTCGAATATGAAACAATACATTAAAATAATATAGTAAAATAAGTATTGAACAGAGATATTACAATTTATTTTCATATAAAAGTAGACGTACTTTTATATATAGGTTACATTACTTGGAACTAGTGAAATAATGTAAGCAAAATTTCTGCGACATTTTTGGGCGTGATTTGATTGTTATAAAATTAAATCTAGTATTAAACTCTCTATATCATATCGATGCCTATTACTCTTTCGCAAATAATAATTATACATCCGCGCCTAATTCGTTAAAAATCCGTATTTTACCTAAAATCTCCCTTTCACAGCGCGCTCTCCATAAAACACCCTCTACTGTGTACTCCGAGTACATCCTGTTTTAATATAGCCAACGAACTATCGACGTAGTCCGAACTGCCCCGGGGCCGGATTAGTGGGGCCTTTTTAAGCCCCAATCAAAGAGAAGTGAGTTTATACGGTGGCCTGTTGTTCTGGCGAATTGATCCTTTGCCGTACGAAATAGAATGTGGATAAATCAGGCTGTGATTTTGTAAATAAGTCTTTGGATGAACCTTGTTTGGGGGTTAATGAGTAATTATAGGCATAATTAATGGCATGAAACACTTATAGTTCGGTAACTTAAGACAATTTGATATGATCGAACTAGTTAAACGACGTGGGAGTTGAATGAGTGATTGCTGGTGGAAAAAATCTGGAACACTTTTTTGTTTTGGTGTTAAGTTGTTAGCGAGCCACGTAAAACTGTCCGTTCCGATTATTTTAGGCCACTAGGCTCATTGAGCCATGTGTTAGGCTTTTGTTATGTCAATAGCCGATAATCAGCAGCAGACGGATCGCCCCGTGCTCCGTGGTCTACTCCATCCATGAACGTCCACATCACCAAAGACATCAAACGTGTTGCCGATCATAATGCAAATCCAGGTACCGTTTGCTACAGAATCTCATTCGATGCAATTGAAACACGTAAACACATTTTTTGTTGATTGTAGAAGGATGGGAAAATCCCAGACGGATAAAATACGATCATGTACGGTGACCGTCTTGATTAAACTGGATAAAACAGAACCCAGCCGACTCATAAAAGGAGTAACCGTTTGTCGTAGCGTCGTCCGTTCCTTAACAACATCCACTATGAGCGGGGAAGGGTGTTTCGAACTGAAGAATGCATAGGTTCTTCCGGCACAGAGTAGCGTCTGAGTTAAGAGGAGAGATGATCCTCCAGTGGACTACTTATACATTGAAGCAATGAACTACACAACATTTTTAAATAAATTCTACAGATTTCTTCTCTTCTCAGAAAACTTGGATTCTATTGTAAGGAAAAAATATTTTCTAAATTTGAGGAAACATGTGTGACAAAGTCGAACGTCACATTTCAAAGCACGCCAACGTCTTTCACAAAGTACTAATTGGGTAGTGACCCACGTTGGTTTTTCTCCGACAAATATGAACCTTACGTTCACAAAAAGTAATTGTAACAAATAAAAATCGGATTTACCGGATACATTTCACCTTTCCGCGTAAATTACTCTACCTATTAATAAAGACCCTAAAATGCATGCAGTAGTTATTAAACTATCGCCTTCAGCCAGGGATATAAAAGAACTATACCTTGTTTCATACTATGTTACACATGTAATGTAACACATGTCATGTATTACAAATTTAAATAAACAGTATACAAATAAACAAAAACAAAATACATTGTATATTCATAGAACAGTGTAACATACGAAAGAAAGAACGCAAAATAATTTTTTTATGTTAATAGCCGACAAACGAGCAGACGAGCCACCTGATGGTAAGTGGTCACCGTCGCCCATGGACATCAGCAAGATCAAAGGTATCACTGATGCGTTGTCGGCCAGGAAATGAGAAGGTAAGAAAGAAAGCACTGTCTCTGAAGCTCAAAAGTATCTTTATTTATCGATACACTGCGGCAGTGACAGTGATGACAATAAAAATATTAAAGAGCAAAAAATATTTAAGCTAATGCTTAGTGCTGAAAGTCCAAATTGAATTTCGGTTTCGCCGGTACCCAGAATACAACGGTAATTTTCATTGCGACCCAACAGAGCATCCCGCACCGCTGCTCATAAATAACGATGGCCTTTTAAAGTATTTATAGACGTTCTACTTATTGCTAAATTATTACATTGGTTGAATTTATAATTTTCGCAAATTCCTATGCAATAACTGTATAATATTGATAATATTTGTGTTTTTTTTAAACTTTCACACAATACTGCCCCATACGTGGATTCCTTGTGTTACGAGTGACATCGACGTACACAAATATGACGTAGGAAAACTCACGAGCAGAAAATAAATAAATATTTATAAATAAATATTTAACAGAATGAACATGAATGAAATAATATTTTTTCGAAGTTGATTTTTACAAACACTTTTCGAACGACAAACTATGGCATCGTTTCAACAAATCTCTACCGTGAGTGGTTCCGGATGAAGAAGCGACAAGAAACTCGCGAGGAATTTTTTTTCCTACTCACAATTACAGAATGCACTTATCGCTACATATTAAACTCACGTCCAAGCAGTCCTATCCTTTATGTAATCATCAAGTTTGTAATATTAACGTTTTCGCATAAGAATGCTTTTAACGTGAGTTTTTAATTTACAATATGGCATTTCTGTCAATTGTAATGCAATTTTATCTATCTATAAATATCTATATCTATACAAATAATAAAATTCTAACTGATCGCTTTCTGTACATGAACGATATATGAGAAAAAATATTATTAGGGGCCTTTATTAACACAATAGAACACAAAACAATAATTGTTAGAATTGTTTGTCTGTGCGTTTGTTCGCGCTAATCTCAGAAAAGACTTAACCGATTTTGTTCTGGTTTTCACAAATGTGTTGCAGTAATCATCGCTTAATACATAAAGTTCTTAGTTAAAGTTGTTGCATTGCAATCCGTTCATAAATAAAAAACTTATAAATTAATTTAAAATAATGTAAGTATTTCTTAGCGTAACACGTAGTTTTTCCGAAGCGAAGCGAGGGCAGTGTGCTAGTTATATACAGACATCTATCGATTAAAGAATCACCAGTTTTACTTAGTCTGAAATTTGAAACAATCAGTTTAACCTTATTCCTAGTATTAATATTGTGTCACATAAATGTCTGCCCCGATATTGAATCGAACCCGCGACATCTCACTCCGCATGTAGAGCAACTGGATTACGGGTTCATCGTCTACATCATAACACATGTAATATCAACTTATCATTTAGTATTAGTATTAGTAATACGAGCATCTGTTTGATTCGGTTGGGCTATGCGGTTAATACAAAACTAATTTAAACGAGACATCACAATTTGTGGGCTCCGTCAATTTCGGTATTTGCATGTTAAATGCGTTAACCAATGTTAATTTGCTGGCTAGACAGCATACTTGGTACATATTTATAGAGACCACGGAATTGCTATTCATACTCGTACCATACGATCTTGTACTAATAGTTTATTACAGCGCAATAATTTTTCCTTACTGTACCGCTGAATGATACTGTTATATTAGTGAATATTGTCGTGCGTGTAAGTTGAATAGGTAGGTGATTTTATTTTCATTTTGTTATATTTTGGGTGTAAGGGGCTCCATTGTCTTTGTGTCTAAGCCAACGTTCCCTGTTCGTGGTGCACCCTGTTGAACTACGGACGAAGCTATGGCAAACGTTCCACCCTGTTGGAGATCGCTGGGTTCTCTACTCAGTTTAATTCCGATGGTACTTGCGTGACGGTGGGGTATTTTGACCAAGTGGCTAGCTACTACCCTCCTTCTAAAATCAACCGCGAAATGTTTTATACATGTTTCGGTCGCAGTGTCGAAGAGCTAGTAATATGCAGGTTCCCCGTTCCTTTTCGGTCGGCGACACTTACTATCAAGTGGCTCGTCTATTCGTTTCTCGACAAGATACATAAAAAAAAGCTGGCCTGGTAGACTTTTTTCTGGAATATATTCCCGGAAACGGATCGCAGCGCCGCCTGCCAGGTTCAATTGTAGATCTAAATCTTCCATAGACCCAATTTGACGACCCGAAACCCCAGTTGGTAGTAACTCTGCCTGCCGAGCAAGGGATCTCGGTTTCAATTTCCAGCTGGGGCAGACATTTATGTGACAGATAAATGTTTCTTCTCTGGTCATGGGTGTTTGTAATGTCATATTTGTGGACGTCCAACAGATTATATAAAAGACCGAGGTGTACAATCTGCCATTAAGTGTTGCCTATGTGGACTATGAGAAAGCCTTTGATTCTATTGTAACCCGGGCGGTACTGATATCCCTTCATCGGTGCCAGATAAACTATCGATATATCGAGGTGTTGAAGTGTTTATACAAATCGGCCACTATGACCGTCAGAGTACACGATAAAGTCACGAACCCCATCCAATTGCAGAGAGGTGTTAGACAAGGGGATGTCATATCCCCAAAATTGTTCACCGCTGCGTTGGAAGATGTGTTCAAACAGATGGAATGGAAAAGACGTGACATCAACATAAATGGCGAATACCTAACACACCTACGATATGCCGACGACATGAAAGTCATATGTAGTCATCCTGGCGAGTTCCCTGAAAGAACTTAGTATTATGCTCAAGCAATTAAACAGCGCCTCACAGCGGATAGGTCTTAAAATGAATATGAACATGACAAAAATTATGTGAAAGGTTCATATCCCATACCGGTGGTTGTTGACGGCGCTGCTCTCGAAGTTGTAGATAAGTATATTTACCTGGGACAAGTGATCCAAATTTTCCCAACTTCGAGAAAGAAGTCACTCATAGAATCCAACTCGGATGGGCTGCATTCGGGAAACTACGACGTATCTTATTATCCAAAATACCTCAGTGCCTAAAGTCGAAAATGTTCGAACAGTGTGTGTTGCCAGCGATGATATACGAATCTGAGACGTGGTGCTTTACTATTGGCCTTGTACGTAAGCTCAAAGTCACGCAGCGTGCTATGGAGAGAGCCATGCTCGGTATTTCTCTACGAGACAGAATCCGAAAGGATGAAATCCGTAGACATACAGGAGTTACCGACATAGCTCGCCAAATTAGCCAGCTGAAGTGGCAATGGGCTGACCACATAGTTTGAAGGACCGATAACCGTTGGGGGAGAAAGATCCTCGAATGGCGACCACGTCTTGGCAATCGAAGCGTAGGACGCCCCCGACCAGATGGACTGACGACCTGAAGAAGATAACGGGTATCCGCTGGATTCAGTGGGCTCAGGACCGGTCAGAGAGGCGCAAGTTAGGGGAGACCTATCTCCAACAGTGGACTTTGAAGGGCTGATGGATGAATGGATGGAATTTACTATAACAGCTGCAGCTAGGGAGTCAACATTTTTATTTACAATTTTACTCTTAACAGAATATGCATATTAACTTTTATTTCCTATCCCGCGGTAATAGATCTATGTACGGGTATGAAAAGTAAATTATAATCAGTAATATAAGTTACTCGATCTGTTCAAAGGTTTTAGTGGAATTCGTGATCAGACAGACAGACCGACATAAAATTTAAGAAAATATATATATCTCTTGACCTGTATATCGATAACAGAGTATACCTACATTAAAATTACCAATAAATATTCTATGCCCAGTATCAGCCACAAGGCAATTTTATTATTAGAATAGGTTAACGTAATAACAACCATTATACTCGTATTTCTAGATATTCTATGGAGCTTATTAATTGGGGTTTTTTAGATTTCATCTGTTCATTTATGTATGTATTATGTGGTGTGTGTGTTTAGTGTCGACCTGTCGACCGTAAGATCCTGGGGCCGGAGTAGATATTTATGTGATAGATAAAGGTTCATTCTCGGGTCTTGTTGTTTTAATTTCCCATTCGTGTATTGACCACGTCGCAACACAATAGAGTCTCATATAGTTGAGCTTTGTGTGTATTATTATTATTATTAAAAAAAACCAACGGCAAAAAAACTTTCCTTCCACAAAAACCGATCCCAATTTGATTTGTGGCCGCATTAATGCGTACTAGCGCTGTAGACCGTCACAGAATAATAGGATGGTTTTCACAAAACAAATTCACGTGGACGTTTGATCTCGTATTAAATAATGAAAATACGGGACGACCGGCCAATTGTTGGAACAAGCCTCTTCGGACCCTCATTGAGATAGCGGTAGAAGAAACAAGAAAACTCCTTTTACTATAATTGGACGATGAATAATACAAAAGGCAGTTATTGCAGGCCGAATTTCGAATAAATAAGCGTATCTCGAATTGGCCGGTTTACCTTCGGAAGGTATTTCTTTGTGTGCAGTGGTAGTAAGTCATCGTGATTGTAGGAACTTTTTCCGCTTCTTCATCGTGACGTTCACGATAATAAAGCTTGAGCGTGATATTTTATAGCCAATACGTTTAGTATTTGGAATTTTTATTCGAAATTTTTTTTTTTTCATTCTGTGTTCGACTTATTTACGGAAAATATAAACAATTTTTAAACACATTTAAATGTTCCCAGCATTTATTAATACTACAAAAATTTAATATTTAGCACAACATCGTTACAACAACAGTCTGTCATATTCAGATAATTATTATCAGATATTAAAACAATAATTTAAATTTTTAAAACTATAAAATCTCAATTCTAAGACGCTGTAGATAAGATTGCGAATATATATTAATGTCTGCAGCGGCACTCTTCACCTGTTCTTTATAAGTGGAGACTTTTATGTTATCATAGTAAGCGCTGAAGAATGGAAACATAAATTTTCTTCTGACGCATTCCTTAAACTTATAACAAGCTCTAGAGATTTCAAAGACACACACAAAGAGCTCTCCTTTCAATGCGACAGTATAAGCACTTTGTTACTTATTTATTATTATGATAAATCAGTTTTGGTATTGTTTTGATTTAGAAAAGGAATAATCTAATTGAATTTCCTGGATTTTCCAAAAGAAGATAGATTCTAACATGTCAAAATGTTTGTTTGTTTTTTTTTAACTTTAAAAATAAGCAATGCTGGCCTTTTTAACTTATCAACAAATATAAGTTTTATGAGAAACTTGACAGTGTTTTTGTTTTATTTTTCCTTTTTTGTATTGATTAATTAGAAAGATTCTATATCAAACCATATCAAATTCATGATATTACTAATTCACTATATTTTTAACTACACAAATCTGGTTACTTGCATTCACCGAATCTTAAAACATTACTTATAAGCTTACATTATTATAAATATACTATAAACAACATTATAACACCTTAATGATGACACTATCTTACACACCTTCGTCGATATGAGGAAATAATCATATCTAGATATGATATTGTGTTCTCTGTCCAACCCAAAATTGTTCAGAAACCCCCACATAAACTTTACGTTGAAATAGAAAGTGCCTGAAGCATAGTAAGAATAGTACCATCTAAGTTGGAAACAGCAATGAAAAGCCAGTAAACACTCAGTTGGCAATGTTTCAATATTCCGTTATAAAATATCAAATATTTTATTTACCATTGCTTTATCTTATGTTATAGCATAAAGATAAATCCAAAATAAAATCGCTACGACTGCAGTCAACCCAATCCATAGTCGTCGTACTGTTAAGGCCCGAGTCCACTCTAACAATATATTGGTTTCTTATAATTTGCCGTCATATTCCGTTGCGAACAGGTTTCGTATCGGGCGCGATGCAGAAGTTCCATGTTCCAACCACCGGCATTGCTTTCAAGAAGGCATTGCTGTAACTCAAAAGGAATAAATATAATAATTTATAAAGATTATTCGCTCACAATCGAATTTCCTGGATGGCTAATTCCCTTCGACATATAAATGTTGACCAATGTTGAACCGACCGAGTCTGGGATGATAATTGCATCCAGCCATCTGTTTAACACCAAGTGTACAATGAGCACTGCAACCGAAATTTATTTATAAAGCTTTCACGGTTAATATATCTACGAACATCATCTAACTCATTGCTTCCACAGTTACTTAGCAGAGTACCTACACCGCGAGCAGTTTACGTTGTTATGGACACGAAAACGAGTGAGGTCTTTTCCAGAACTTATTACGGAGTTCAGAATCCAGATGAAATATTTCTGCCTGTTAACTTCTCCGAGTGTCGAACACGAACCCTTCTTTTTTCAGGCATGTACGATCAAATGAGTTGCAAGGTCATAATTAAATAAATATTTACTTCAGTCAGCCCATTTTATAAGCAATATTATGCCTACAAGGCGCCTTACAGTTTTGCATTATGTACTGATTTTATGAAGCACTCAAAATCAAAACTAAAGCCTATAATAAAGCCTGCAGGATCACCGAACAAAATAAGCTGTATAGAGGTCTCCGTAGCAGAGCCATTCTCCTTTATAGCCGAATAAACTTTAAAAGATTCCAATTAAGTTACAACTAGATACTCGCACCGAGCGTTCACGACGCGCGGTTAGTGAAAAATAAAAAGTAATTTAGTCGGTAGTTTGTACAAACAATGGCCACGTTGGTTTGTAAATCAGTGTCGTACTGGAGAAGTCTGAGTTTCAATCCACACCACATTTTTCGAAAGTAACAGACTTGTTTATAATAATTTTGTAATAGTCGCAGTCCCCCAAAACTCATAAATATACGTCTGACACATAAAACGTACCCCGGCCGGGAATAGAACCCCACCATCGTTCGGCAAACAAAATCATTACTAATTAAACTACAATTGTTCAAATTCATTATAGTTTGCTTCAGTACCAAGGAAAGTGGTGAGACATAAACTACGTACCCGAGACTTGTCATAATAAAAAAAAAATGCAAGTTCTACCAAGCCTTTCTTGAACAGAGTGATGAATTATGCTTCGTCATTATGAGGACCTTCAAAGTAGACCACTTGCGTCCACCACCACGTCCACGACCACGTCTTAACAATTGCTATCCAACCATAACAACCGACCACCGGGGTCTCACAGTGCCCGACAAAGAAGATTTCAAGAAATTTTGCCGTTGTCAGTGGCCCATTAAATTTTTCACCGAGCTGGAATCTCAAATGTATTACCTAAAATCGCCAGACCACGAGCGTTTCCCAAAGGTATACAATAGACAGAAAATCAGAACGTATAGATGAATGAATATAACGAATGAAGGAAGACAACGTCGCTGCTAATGAACAAACCTATCTTATAACCGATAACATTATTAATAATAGGTATTAATACAGCGGTCCGAGCCGCCCCTTGCGATAAAGCCTTACGAGAGAAGGTATAGACGGAAGGCTTTTAAGGAACAATGCCCTATAAGCGCTGCCTTCGACACTACTCCCATTTATATGAGGGGATTAGAACCGGTCCCACTAATAAAGCAGACGCGAGATCGCAATTACACTAAGGTGGTCGGGTGAATGGATATATTGTAAGATTTTGTTGCGGTCGTGGTTTCATATATTTTATAACTACACTTAATTCTGACACTAAAGTTTTTTATCTTTTTGCGCAACCTATACCTGTTTAATTGCCATGGATCCCGCGATGTAAAATATAATTACCATACTCCGTCATGCTGGTTCACTCAGCTTAAAGAATATTACGGAGAACTCTTAACGTGTCCAAAGTATGATTTCCTTCACCAAGACAATTGAGAAATTTGATCTCGGGCCCCCCTGCGGGCCTCATTCAAACCTCTAGTTTATCACTATATACTAGTATATTACTGTTGTACATTAATTGAGTCACAACTTACCAAAGTTTTATAATACGTATATTTAATAATTAAATCGCCTTATCAGAAAGTTTTGAAAAAATCTAATAAACAAATAGGACTACAATTCTTTAGAACAAATAACTAACACGTTTGTTTCTATGGAAGTTGATATGAAGCGATCGCATTTTAAATATATAAGTGCTCTTTGTAAATTTTTTATGGTAGATAAACGAGCAGACCTGATGGTAAGTGATGGCCGTAGACTGAGCACAACCATAACACCAAAAGCATCACCGAAGCGGAGTCAACCAAAATCTCCAACTCAGAAATATTTCACAATTGAATTTTATTAATATTCTTATCTTTTCGTGAAGCGTGCCTGGTTAGCTACCACCTTGCCGCTTGAGTCAGCCACCAAACGACTCGTCGTGTTCCGGCTGGGGGCTTGAGCACCGGTACTTTTTTTTTACCTACTCATTTCCTCGTGGACAACGCATCCGTGATACCTCTAGTTTTACTGATGTTCATGGGTGACGGTGACCACTTACAATCAGGTGGCTCGTCTGCTCGTTTGTGGATATTTCGGTTTGTCGGCTATAATCTTGAAGGAGGGGTGATGAGACAGATAAAACTCCAACAATCACCCAAATCTTTTTGCTGAGGTTATACATTAAAAGAAAGTAATTATTATGTGGCAAACCGAACAGTAGTCTATTAGAAATTAAGTGGTTACTGCCAACAGTTCTCTGTAACTAACTAGAAACAGAATATTGTTTTACCACAGATAAATCTAAAACCGCTTACTTAAGTACCACCACCTGGTATCGTACAATAGTCTTTATAATGTACTTATGATCCGTACTTGATCCTATGGTTTCGAAACAACTGGTATTCGTTTTATCAGGCGTGATATAATTATATCACGTTTACCCCATACACCAAAAGCTTCAACGTGAATAATTCTATTTATTGGGAAAAGCTGAATGAAAATTAAGTACATGAATTTATTTTGGAAAACTTGCACTTAAAGCATTACAGCGTTCAGGTAGGAATAATATAAGATTACAATTTTTGTTAAAACTAACGAGATTCATAATTTCCAACATGGACTTGTAGAAATAATTCCATGAACCTCAATTAACGTTTGCAGTGTTGGATACCATGCATGCAAATCTAAGTTTTTAAATTTACATACGTATGTATTTCTAATAACACACACAAACGATGCATGCACAGGTTTCAGAAAAAATATATAATATTGTATTTTTATTCTTAAGATAGAACATACATACCTCCGTCCTGTTTCGGGATGTGCGTAATATGCTGCGACATAGTTTCTAGTGTTGCAGTTGTTTACGAACAGTTCAATATTGTTATCTAGTATATGTTAAATAAAAATGTTTAAATTGTACATAAACGTATACTCTCGGATATGTCTAAGAGTTTTATATAACGTTCCTAAATGTGTGTAAAGTGTATCAATCCCCACTTGGTCAGGGTGGACCGTATCGTTGTTAGACAACACCCGAACGCAGCAGTGGGGGTGGCTGCGAGTGAGATGATAATGAGGAAGATAAAATTGTGGATAACTCTTAACATTTTTAGAATCTATTGTTTACGTACGCCTTTATGATGATATTATTACAATAATGTGATACTTATAGTTAAGAAAGAACTTTATTATCATTTGCAATATCAATTTTCTTTGAAAGCAGCCATTACATATTAAAGTCTCCCGCCTTCTAACCCCGTAGACGCAGCGGGGTTCATTTTAAAGGTATCTTCAAACTAATGGAAGCATTCTTATATAATACTTGATATTTTAAGGTAGCTCAGAATGAAGATTCGTTAAAATTAAGTTGAAATTTTGATTAGTTTACCTATAATTTCATTAATTGTTAAGTATGCCAATAATTTAATAAAGGCTGCATGAAGCATTTTAATATAAAAATGATTTCTGAAACCATTTCAAACTTGAAAGAAATGATATATATAAATGATATAGGCATTACTTATATTCTTATATAAGTAATGTACAGACGTGCTTAATTCACAAAATAATTATATAATCTTACTACAAATGAGTTAACCAACGTGTAACATTAAATGTTTTTAAAAACCCTGCAATGCATGCAAAAATTAATTAGATATAAGTTGGTGAGAGTATTCCCGAGCCCAGCAGTGAGACAAATGTGGGTGGTAATGATCGTGACGAAAGAAATGTATCGACCATGAAGAGAGTCGATTAGATAATAGATAATCGATTAGATAAATAGAACTATAAAATAAGTCAAGGAACACACAAAAATCGTTATTAATAACTAAATTATTGAAGAACTAAAGGTTATGCGTAGTTTCAAATATTTAAGTGAAAATATATATGCAGCATATCCCAAATGACATTTGACTTTACGTCGATAGCTGACTCGTATTCCGTACGTGCTAACAATGAGGTTAAGCTGTCGTTTCACATAACGTGGCGACACAAAGACACGTGTACAGTGAGAATTTCATAGAACACTCGAACTGAATAGAAATATCGACGTATCTGTTTTACAAGCTACTGTGTGAGCTGATATAAATGGTATTAATAAAGTATATTCAGAAATACAGTGTTTACGAGTTACCTGAAATATGATTTAACAATAATCCCTTGACATATCTGTTAAAGTTATCTGTACTATCGTAACATTCATTTATTTCATATCCTATGGTAACAGATCCATTTCTTGGATTGCAGAGTATTCTAAATGTTTACCCATAATATAATAAAATATATGCCAAATTCCAACATAGTTTGTTCAGTAGTTTCCTCGTAGATAGACAGGCGGATAGATATAGATATAAAGACGGTAAGACAGAGCTATACAGACAGGCATTTCTGGCTATCAAAACCGGATAGACCGGCTATAGCTAGCGGTGTAGACAGCCTACGAGACATACAAAAATTATGAAACGCATGTTTTGGTCTCTACATTAATAATAAAGCCCAAATTCATCTCTGTTACAGTTTTTGAGATTAATACAAATGTTCACAAATTGATAATGATACGAAGACTGGAAAATTAACATTTGTCAGTAGCACACGTAAGCTATTTACCATGTGGTAGGACCTTTAACCTGCCTAGCTAAATACTACCCTGCATCTAAATGAAGCCGTTATAACATACATACTTCAGTTGCAATGCGGCGAACCAATTAAGAAGCGGAATATTTTCTTAGACGGCAATATAATCGGTTGAGGAGTTGCACTTTTTTGTTTACAAGACTTATTATCAAACCTTAGCTAAGATGGTCAAAGATGGACTGGTTTTGCAATGTTAATATTTTCTTGGCCAAATATCGATCAAAACAGCTGAAATATTACTATCCGTTGAGAAGTTTCACTGTTTATCTTTAGAACCCACCTTCAGATATAAAGAGAATCAACTCCTAGCCATCTTCATTACACTAAAAAAAGGATACATAACAATCAATTCATAAATAACGGAGGTATGACTGTACTTACATAAAAAACGTTATATATGTTTAAAATTTATGTATTATGTATGTACATGTAATGTATATATTATGTATCAATTAGGGTCGTTTGTAACTCCTACCGCAACTTTTCAACATCACCAGGTTGGCTGGTAGAAAATGCCTCAAGGCATTAAGTCCGCCCATTGTAACATTCATTTATTGAATTTTCAATAAAGGTTGAACAAACAAACAAACAAAAACGAACACAGAATCTCCACCGTAATCATAATTTAAAAAATAAATATAAATATTGGTAAAATATTAACTGAATTATTCACAGTGCAACTAGGCAGACGTTATCGCCCTAGTTAAATTACCCATCTACAGAGAGAACAGATGGACAGAACGCGACTTGTTTAAATTAATGAAAAAATATGGCAACACTAATTCATAAAGCATCAGTATGTGCGTCACGGGGGCAACAACAGCCATAAATCGCAGATCCGACGCAGATAAGCCAAGGCTTCGATAGCGATTTGAAAAACAGAGCCAGGGACACTCGCAACTGGGCGGGATATTTATATCGGCGGCACGGCTTGTTGTGTTGATTCTAGCCTACTTCTCGAGGTCGTTTTACTTAGAAACGTCCTAAAAACACCTAATCAGTTGTTGTTGACCGCATTCAATAAGCTTATTCTTATATAGAACCCCGGTCCTATCAGAGATCTAACACATATATATTCCTACTACTTCAGATACAACTTCGGTACATGTATCAAATTTGTGACTCCAACATTTATCAGTTAGCCAGTTTCAAGGCAACACGGCATGGTCTAACGAAGGTACAGCTTTTGGAACTAAACTGATTGTCTTCTTATAAATTATTTTTGATGATTTAAAGTTTTTATATGCCTATTTTAATGACGTTAATTTTAAGTAAACTTAAGTTACAAACTTTCGTCCATTTTTATTATCAAGAGGGCATTAACTTACAAAAAATTAATTCAGGATCATTTACATAGATTTATCATTAGGATGAGCAGTATACTGTGGATTAAAAATCACTGCTTATTTACATTCCCTAGCCTGCTTGTAGAACGCTTTTATTCTTTAACCGTTCCTTATCTATCCAAAGAAAGGGAAATATAATCAGCCGTATATCGACCAACTATTACTAACCAAGTGTCCCCATAAGCTTTAAAATCCAAGCTCAATAATAGCAACTGTATATGGACCGTTATATCAATTTGAAGATAGGTGAAAATGTGTTATTTTAAACGAGATATTATGGAAACATCTTGTTTTCACATCGGAAATTCATTGCGAAATAAAAGTGTTTATAAAAAGTAAAGCGCTGGTCGTCAAGGAGAGCGTAACTCAGTGTCAACAGAGTCTGCAACAGGAAGGCCTGGGTCACTGCACAATGTGTCCTTCCTCCCCCGTCCTGCCCCGTCCTCGCCCTGGCCATTAGCAGCGGCTCGGCAGGAAACAGGCTCGGCTGTTAATAACGCTTGATTCTGATCTGTCGTCCGACTGCCCATTCTGTTTGGATGTTCCGCTTAAGCGGGGGCTGCGTTATGTCACAAGGAAGTGCTGTGATATGTTGCAGGGAAGTGGTGAAATTCGTGATTTAATCACATCTCTGTCATGATTTTGACGTTGCCATAAATCACTTTAATATTGTTTTTTTGCGATACTACTTAATTTATCATAGATAAGATAAATCTGACTATATGAACCAGTTGGCAAACGGTTCTCGGGTTTCCGGCTAGTACTAACTTTTATCTTTGTTTTGCTCGAATCCTGATTTGTTGCGATATATTATTTGCGTGTATCCTTGGCACTCGTTAAGCGTAAGTGCTATTTAAAAAATTAATAAACCACACACCTGACAGGCTGTTTTCAAAATTCAGTTTTATGTGTAATTTATAATTTCTGTATACATCTGTCCAAATTATGAATATGCTGCTTCCTACATATTCATAATTTGCATGAATATTTATGTTTATATTAAGTAATTTGACAATCGTTTAAGTTCTGCATTTTTCTTTTTTCTTAGTGTATTCATGTAGATAATGTTGTAGTAATGATAGTTGTTAATGTTTTTAAACCAAGTACCGTGACGTCACCTTACGGTCCCTGCGGAAGACCAGCGCTGGTTGTTTTCGAACTTCCAGCTTAATGCTGAGCAGGGTTCCTTTTGTGATGTGCACGCATCCGGATTCAAATATAATATATTTCAGGTATGTTTTTTCAAGTATTTGTGTTTGTATGGTGCACCTTACAACAAGAGGTTCTTCATCTTTTACAATTCAGGATGTGATAAAATCTTACTCGTAATTATTATTTATTACGAGGAAGTCATCTGATTTCCCTATCAGACACTTGAAATAATGATTACATAAATTTACCTGTTGTTTTTTATGCTGTTGTTGTGGTCTCTACTACGCTTGTTCATATTCAATAGCTTTCGTATGCACTATCGGATAAGTTGAGGGTAAACCATACGAATTATCCATTACAAATAATTATTAGATTTAGACAATGTATTCTCAAATATTTATCTCGCATGCTTCGCAATAAGTATTATTATTATTTTATAACTATTAATTTTAATTAAATAATTAACAATCTCTAAGTGTAAAGCATAATTTTTCTGAATCAAAGCAAGAGCAGTTTAGTAGTTCACAACAAATTTTATATACATATTATGTTACAGTAGCTAGTATCATTCTGGCTCTCAAACTAGAATTCCTTGTGTCTTAAAGCCTCTTTCGTTTGTTTATGTCAATCGACTTTTTATGTCAACAGCCGACAAGAGACCAAACGGGCCACTTGGTCGTAAGTGGTCCGTAACATTAAAGGCATTAACAACGCGTTTACGACGGAGAAAGAAGCGGGAAACGCGATATTACTGGCACCCGAGTAATGCTACCGAAATACATTAAAAATATTTCACGACTGTTTCTAGGAGACAGGTAGATAAGTAGTAATTGAAGAAAGAAGAATTAGTACTACTGTCGCGTACAAATACCGTCGCCATTAAACGGGGTGGTACAAAGCGTAGTAGCGTAGGACCTGGCGCAATAGCGCTATAAAACTTTCCACGGTTTATTCTTAATCGGGAAGTGAATAACTTCATCATCAAGCATCATCGGTTGCCAGCAGGCTTCATTTAGACGATAGAAAACCCAGCGACCCTCAGCGATAAGCACTTGGTGCTGTGGCCTCGACCATTGTCCGCCAGCAGTACCGACAATAGAAAAGTTAACTTGGGCTCGATGATGAATAGAGCACCTTACAACTCAAATTTATGTATACAATCATATTTGAAACATCGATATTTAGAATAATATTTATGTTAGCTTCAAATAAATACGATAGAATTAAACCCTATCTCCACCTTTAAGTTTATCTTACGACCGGTATTACAAAACGTTTTCGTTTTTAATACGTTTGACCATCTTTTCTTGTGTTAATAAATCAATAAAAGAAAGATTGACGATGTTTTCATAATTAAATAATAACTAGATACGATCTAAAACTTGAGATCGTAAAGTAGTTTCGTTGCGCGTTATTCTTCTTCTTTCCACCCTTGTCGTAAGGCTTTTGTCGGAGCAGTCGTCGACATCATAACATATCAATACTTTGGGCAGATGTAATTTGTCTCGCGTTATTACTTTATAGTAATATTAAAAAATATGGAAGAATGTTTCCTAATATCGGACGTAAGACAGGGAGGATGAGATTGCACTTTAAGTTCTGTTGTAGAGGTTACGACGAAAGCTTAATACTGGGCGAACTGTAAGTCCATTTTCTATCTCCAAGGCGTTTGCTATTCAGGTTGCATTGTCTAGTTTAATTACAGTGCAGTGTCAATAAAGGCCATATCCGAAAGGCTTCGGTTACTGTACGTGTTCAGTCACCCTCCGGCACGCGGCTACAGCCCGTAGGCAATCTCTCGACAGGAAGCCAGCTCGGTTGTTAATAACTGCTGATTCTGATCTGTCTGTTGAGTCCTCGCCCTGCTGTGATCGGTATTTTGTTTATACTGTGAGAAGTCAGATTATACAGGTTATATATAATTATTACACAGAAAAATACAACTTGGGTTTTGGTGCATCCAATGAAATAATGATGCATTTACAGAATCTGCCGCGTGACTGTCCATTTTTTTTAATGTTAAAAGTCGACAAACGAGCAGACGACCCACCTGATGGTAAGTGGTCACCGTCGCCCATGGACATCAGCAATACCAAAGGTATCACTGATGCGTTGTCGGCCAGGAATGAGAAGAAGGTAAGAAAGAATATACTGGCTCTCAAGCCATTCAATTGGTGCACCGGATTTTCTCTGAGACTACAAAAGAAAAATTTGAAATTCAATGCCGCCCAGAACGATGAATTCTGGCCTATACCGCTTAAGCTATATAAAGATACCGGAGCCCACCAGTGGAACATAACTGTTTTTATAGGTCAAACAAACCTGAGTTTATTCTGATAAATAGACTGAACTGAATCAGAAATTCTAACTAAATGAATTCTAAGTTAGGAGGTTTAACTTGAGGGATTAAATTATATTAAATAAAAAGTAGATTAAATTATGATGATTAAATGATTAGACGAAGAAACAAAAAGTATTCTTATCACATTCACAGTATCACATCGTAGCCCAGACGAAAATGGTTACGTCTTCGTATCGTCTTCAAAATGTTTAGCGTTTTTTATAGGGATTTTTCTTTCTTTTTATTTTTGGAATTCGTTTTTACAGTAATGTTCCAAAGTTCCAAAGATAATGAAAGTTGAGTTACCTATTAAAACTTTTAAGCGACGTGTTAAAGCACATCTTATAGGTAAGGGATATTATAGTATACATGAATATATTAATGACAAGGACGCCTGGAAATAACCGTCGAAACCGGTTCCGCGTAGGTTTAAACTCACTTTGTAATAGCCATGTGTTGTTTTAAACGATGGTCTGAGGAGTTTCTTTCGCCATTTCTTCTCGTCAGTGTTAAAGCACTTTTTCGAAACGATAGTAGAAGCAAAAAATTTGCATAAGTGCATTTACAGAATACCTATGTGGTTAAATTATTTTGAATTTGAATTTAACGAATTGGACTGACATGGAATTGTTTTTTTCTTAAATTCAATTTTTTTTCTTCAACTTCAATACACACACTAACGTACTAGGATTCTCTGTATAGTAGGCAACATTAAAATACATATTTAAAATATCAGACACAAGCAAACTTAAGAATATATATTTAACGTCATAATACATAAATTTAGCAATCGGGTATAGAATTCAAGACTATCCGATCAGCAGGCAGGGTTACGACCTCGTAGCTAAGTTGGATATGTCAAACTTAGCTACGAGGTCTTGTGTTTTGTTAAACGATATTTTTAGATAATAATTTTAATGGAACTCCTAATAGTAATTAATTATTTGTTACTTAGCTGTTAGCTATTAAATACAGTACCTAATAAATCCAAATTAAATAATTATACACAAACTGCTGAATTACGCACTAAATACAAAAACGTATTTATGTACTACGTAGAGTTTATTTTTTATTTATTTATTCAATAACTTATACACTCACAGAAACGTTGTACAGATGAGACAACAAGTAAGGATGGTATAGAGGAACTACTTATTTCTTATAAAATTTCTTCCAGCAGACCTGAGACTGGTGAGTGGTATGTCTAGGTGGTAGAAAGACTGTGTACACAAAATACGGTAGAGTTAATATATTTTTTTAATTTTTAATTAGTTTCGATTTTGAATTACTTTTTTATATAATTAACAGGTTAGATATTAAAATCGTTATATTGATAAAATTATATGTACACACAAGATACCGGGTTCATGCCGACAATCATTATAAGCGAACAGGGGTCTAAACATAGTTCTTACTGCTGTGTTCTCAAATACACAGAGCAACTATAATAATAGTAACGCCAACGCGATTATTACGCGTAACGCTATAACGAATGGGCTCAGGGCCGCTCGCGAGCACTCCGCAGGGAGGTGCAAGTCTTATGAAATCACTGACTTACATCACAGCGTTGCGTTATTGAACACTATACATATAAAGTGTTATACATAGTTCACCAACATAGGATAAACTAATTGTAAATAAGCTAAGTGCTGGAATGTTGGAGGATAAATAATTATTATTCTTCCTCACTGACAGTGCAGTAGATAGTCTGGTAATACGAACGAGTAAAACTATGTATATTAATTTGTGTAAGCTTCGTAAAATATGATGGTGTGTTTTATTCGTTACTTTAAGTATTTATTACCGTACAGTAAATACTATTCTAACTCTACACACTCATACCCTTGAAAATAGAATGTACTTATAATTTGAACTTGCATCTCCGTATTACATTCTGTCTGTTAAAAATTAGACGTACGTGCAGGATTCGAACTCGCGTCTCCGATGCGGGAGACCTACGTTCAAACCACTAGGCTATCACTGTGTTTTTATATTGCTGCCATTTAAATATTCTCATGCACTGTAATATTCCTTCTAATGAGCATTAAATAAGGGTGATCATGAATATTTTGCAAAGCAATTGGCCCGTCCCCGTTGTGTACTTATGACTCGACTCAGAACCCATTACTTATACAGTAAAGTACAATTAACGCACTGTTGTAACTCTCTTTATTGTTGTTGCATAACTACACTTTGTCTTGTAATTTATAACGTTACTCACGCGTCGCCAACTTTATGCGTAAATAGTTTCGTTTGCTGGAGCTTACTCATATGACGTATGAATGCGGACTACTTAGTTCGGGGTGGTTATACACAATGATCGGTTGTCAGAAATAAGACATTTAATTGAAGAGGCGCCGAGGATATTCCGCCAGGTTCTCCAGTACCGAGTGGCGGAGAGAGAGAGAGGCCAAGATAGAAGTTCTTACGCGCGAAGTCCATCAGTTCTTATCTAATGATATTAACCTGAACTTTGCTTTGAACTTTGAACTGCGCTTTGAAACACCGATGCCGTCAAGAATTTTTGCCGTTAGGTAATCCACACATACTTGATTAACTTGTTCCCTTTTTGTGGTCACCGTTGCCTCTGGACTTCAGTAAACCAAAGACATCACCGAAGTGTTACCCACCGAAAACAAAGCGGGCGACCTGCGCTATTACTGGCTCACCGAGACTGCGACCGAAGACGTATGAAAAATTTCACGGTTGAATTTGGAAGGAAGGTGATAGCTAGGGCAAGTACAGTCGAGATTAAACAGGGTGGTACAGAGCCCAGTGACAGCCAACGGGATGGAATGTTTGATATATCCTCGTCCGTTGTTCAGCCAGGTGCACCACGAGTATGGGTTGGATTGGACCAAACCAAACCTACAATTGCATAACTCGTTCGATCATTTACAATGGTCACAATTGGGCAACGAGCGCGGCTAAATATCATATGTTGTATCCAATTCTAATATATGTACACACATCAAAAAAAGTTTGCGATCACTAGGAAAAACAGATATATTTTTTATAATTGTAACTTTATCAAGAAAAAGTGTTTATAGAATATGTTTTTTAACTAAAAATACAGTTTATGAAATTAGAAAAAAACCCTTTAATAATTTTTTGGTAATAAAAATTAGCTTACTCAAATCTAATGCGAATGTGAAGAAAATTTGATTGAAAGAAAAAGGGGATTATACAAAAAATATACTATATTTATTTGAAATGGTTTTTATTTAGTATAATATCACTCCTCCTTTGGCTCGAAGACATGCGAAAATCCTTCTGGGCATGCTGAGGATCAAGTTATCCAGCATTTCTTGCGGCAACCTGTCCCATTCTTGAACAACGGCTTCCCTGATCTCTGGCACGGTCTGAGGAAGTGGCTGACGGT
>PDGT01000043.1:2198980-2232388 GCA_003671415.1 Megathymus violae
ATTCCATCAATAGCGACTGTTTTGTACATAACTGCAGTCATGTTGCCTTGATACGGGATCAAAGGTGTTCTAGCTCCAATCATTATTCCGGCCCAAAAGGACACCGATTTTCCACCGTGCTGAACAGTTCCAGTGGCAGTTCTTTGCCTCTCCGAGTCTCCAGGTCTTCTCCAGACGCGAACACGTCGGTTATCCGGATGAGCACTGACTCGTGATTGACTGAAGAAGCAATTATGCCAATTGTTTTCATTTTCATCTTCTTCAATTTGGCGGAGTCTAGCCCATTGCAATCTGTGTCGCTGTCGTTGCCGTGAGTTAAGAGGTGCTCGCCAGGACCTCCTCGCTCGTAAACCAACCTGGTGTAAGCAATACCGAATCGTCTGAGTGCTAACTTCACGTCCAGTTGCAGCCCGCAACTCTACCTTTATTATGGTAACGTTGATTGTTGGGTCACGGGCAGTCAACAATTTGATATAGCGCTTCTGGGCAGCAGTCAGCACAGTTAGATGACCACTGCGAGGTCGGTCAGCTAAATTACCCATGTCGTGGTACCTCTGCAACATGATCACGACACAGGATTGGGATACGGAGACTCTGCGTGCTATTTCTCTCATAGAATATCCTTCTTCTCTCAAAGTTATATTTCTTACTCGTAAACCTTCTGATAATCCCTTTGGCATTTTTTTTCAAGCTACATATCCTCCGAAAATAGCGAAAAAACCGCTTGAATCGACTTGTATCAGATTTCTGAATGATGCTCTACCACGACTGAACCTTCTTTTATATTGAAAAACAATTGAAATTTTAGAATCTTTTATGATCAAATTATGTATTTTTAAGTAGAGAACAAAAAAGAAAAATAAATCATGTTGTATTTTATCATGCTAAGAAAAGGTTTCAATTTTTCGAACCGATCGCAAACTTTTTTTGATGTGTGTATATGAAATACTGTAATAATATTGCAACTTGATTATTTCTCTTCACTAACAATAATTCAAATTGGGCTGGGTTATACAGACGTTCTACATTTGAATCTATAAATGTATTATTTGCCCGACTCGGTAACTATAGATATCATTCATTGTTTGGAACTCGTAAAAACTCCAAACGTCGATACGACTCCTTACGGCACACAATGTAACGTGTATCATAACATCAGAGCGACATATACATACATACATTACGCGTCCACTTTTGCGATTATGATACGCGACACAGGTACGGTGATCGGCTCGGGCGAACGATACATACGTGGACAGAAATATTGAACTGTTCTTTCGCTAACGGCATCATTAGGTTCTAAATTAAGTTACATAGATACAATTTTCACTATTTGTAAGTCTATGAATCGAATACTAATATCGATACGTTACTGAAAATGAGTATAGTGTACTGGCCTCCGTTACAGCTTTATATCTGCGCGGTATTGTGTTCTCATACAATAGATAAGCCTTGAACGGAAATTACAATTCTAGCTGAATAAATCATGTAAAAAATTAAGTAGTCGCTAGAATAATACAATAATTTTTGTATCAGTATAATATTTAATTATAACATAATAAATTTTATATGTACCTACATTAATATTTTATTATAATTTATCTCTCGGACGTGTGAGAACCGGATTTTTTCTCGCATTCTTTCGAAATTACGCCTTTAATAAATTATTTAACAATCGTTTCGGTGAATGAAAATGTCGCGAGAATACGCGCACCAGAATCTCCATGACGATTCTAAAGGCGTGTGACGTTCGCCTATTAAAAGTAAAACATATATCACATCCACATTGAGAAGTAACAAAGAGGAAGTATATTTTATTACGCAATCGTGTTGTCCCCGCGGCGCGTCCTCTCCGCGGCTCGGGGACTATTCCTTACACTATACCCCGCAATCAATGCGGCTCTCTTCTTCTTGTATTGTTCTGTAACGGCGTTTTCGCTTTCATTACTATCGTAGGGCATACGGTAAATAATAATATAAGGTGTCAGGCAGCTACAGACGTGGAATATGTAGACGTGCATAACATCGTTTTATTTGAAATACATAAAATTAACATCCTATTTGAATTAGATGTAACTTTAATTGACTATCTTTATTCATATATCCTTATCATATTCCTAGTCTTGTGAGAGAACTTCCTATGGCGAAGTTGTAAATTAAAAAATAAACATAGGCTACTTCCACTAACATCTGGATGTTTAAGATTTCTTATTTGCGCATATATTTACATGTTCCGTATGCATAATTGCAGCTGAGCATTAAAAAAAAAATAAGTATTATATTCGCCTCTGGTCTAAGATGTTGTGTTCCTTATACAACAATCTATTAAAATATCGCGTTATTGATTCACCGAATACTCAATTAGCCTGTAAATTTGAATTCCAAATAATAGAGTGAAAACAAATAGCTGAGAGGTAGCACTGTTAATTAAATACAGAAGTTGTTAGTGGCCTATTTACTATAGGAAACCTCTGTATTAAGACAATTACCCTGTACTCTCAAGTTACGCGATGGTTTCAACAATACGAACTTAGTACTCGTGAAAATATTATTATGACGCGTCGAGTAGAAATAAACTTCGCGAATGATATGAAATGAGTTTGTATTTAGAACAGAATTCAAGAAAAGTGTAGAATTATTTATAAAGAAACCAAACGCGACACTCGGATTTAAATAAATTCAGTGTTTCCAGGAACTCTTTAAAATATTGCCGGTACGAGTATTAATTGCATAAACTGGGAGATAGGTACATAAAAGAAAAAAAAAAGAAAAAAAAAGAAGGTAGTAATTTTTAAAATTTACTTAATAAACCTTATTTCGCCAGCGACTTGTTCACTAATATGAGTTATTAATACGTGTGCACAAACACATAATTCCAAAGTTACTTTTCCACAGACTTGTTGCAAATAATCACTAATGAATGTCACTAACGTAAATAAAATAATCATTAACGAATATCACTAACTTAAATAAAATAACCACTAACGAATGTCACTAACGTAAATAAAATAAAGCCATATACAAAATACTTTACATAAAATACATTCCAAACATTTTTAGTGACTGAGAAAATCTTTTGCAAATTTATCTTGGCACCCATTTTTGTTAGTGAATGAATTAGCGGTCAACCCAAGTACAGACAATAATTAAACCGTCTAAAAATTTATATTACTGCTTAAGACCTGCTGTCTGTCAAAACAACTAGAACAGACGTCGGTTTAACGGGCCATAGTAGACACACTAGTTGATTGAGAAGCGCTCAAGATGTCGCCACTAGCGGTCACACATGCAACAACCGACTGCACCCGAAGTCATTTAAATTCAAATTCAAATTGAAATTCAAAATCATTTTATCATGTGGGCATTCTGTAAATACACTTATGCACGCCATTCTGTTACTGTTGCGAAAAGGTGCTTTAACGTTGAGGAGAAGAAACGGCAAAAGAAACTCCTCAACATATCTTTTAAACAACGCATGGTAATTACAAAAGTTTAAATCTGTGCGGAACTGGATTCGACACTATTAATTCCAGGCGTCCTTGTTATTAATATATTCATCTATACTATCCTTTGTCTATAAGCTGTATTTTAATGCGTCGCTTAACTCGACCGATCATTGATATTGATTAATACCAGAACATTGCACGCTCGTTAACCATCTGATTGAACCAAGGAAGTTGGAAGTGGAACTGCGCGCTGTTCGAAATTGAATATAAATATTGTGGCGACCAAACAAATGGAGCCATACTCTACATTAATAATTTTAACTGTCGAATGTTTCAATATTCGTGTGAACGCGAACGTCGAAATGTAATTTAAAACATAATTATTGAAACCGTTTAATTACGAACTCATATTCATATGCAAATACAGGAAATTTCTTTTCCGGCACGAAGTTGTAAATCTGCACGGGTTCTGCGGCGTTTTTTGGTACTTTTTAATTATTAAGTTATTAGTAATATGTTTTGGAATTGACTTATAAATTAAAATATACTTAATTTAATTTATTTGTTACTATAAATCACATAATTTTAGACACACTTCTTTAATATAATTTGCCGAAACTTCAGATATTCCTTTAAGGTATTTATCATTATATAGGCATATAGGTATACATGTATTATATGTAGTATGACAGCTAATCAAGCAACCGAACAACCCAACCACGTCGCATAAATATCATTAAGGTTATACTGTCCAGGCACCTCTAACAAAAGGCATAACACCATATTCTCGCTGGTTGTTCATCAAGCACCACGAGCAGGGGAAACTTGACTTGGATACGAGGGTATAACCACGTGCACTCCAATTCACACTTCACACTTACTCTGCTTGTTTACTAGTTCTTTATAAAACAACGACCTCTAGATGATTTAAAGTGCTTTCGTAGGAATATGTATATAATGCCACGACTTACGCTAAAGTAAAGCCAGAAATATTTGGTTATGAATATTAAAAATATAATAAAAATGACACGACGATAATTCTCTTGAAAAAATATATTTAAAAATATATTTTGAACCTGATTTTTAGGTTAGTTGCTACAAAGAAAGAATACAAGTATAATTAGTACATTTTATACCTATTTATTTTATGTCAATATTTTTTATTTCTGTAAACACACAACTTAAAACAATACATATACACAAATCTAGAAATAAATAATGGAGCCTAAATGCGGCTGATGTTTTCAATGATTGAGCTAACAACGGTAATCATTGCATCGTCTTGAATACTTCCAAATGATTCATTTTTAATTAATTACATAAATAATATATGAAAATGAACAATAGTAACATAATCTAAAAAGTTGTTGTGTCTTAAACTACTTGAATAAACTTCAATATCTAACAACCACCACACTTAAAAGATCTCATCAATAAAAAACCAAACGATGCAGATTCAAGGCGCCATCGAAGAAATAATAGCAGCATTTCCCAGAACGTTACTTAAGCTCACTTACAATCTACTTAACATTTGAATCCGGAGACAATTAGCGTAAGTGGAAGGCTATGAAGCTACGGAGCGGCGGAGTAAGTTCGCAGCGGTCGCGGCCGATGCATTTTTGGATGTCGGCCCAACGTACTTGTTGCACGAGGCAAAACACCTGTTGAGTGAGCGAGCTGTCGGGCCTACTGCCTACAGACATGATATTTTTGCGCCGGCGATACATAATGAATGCGCTCGACGTAGTTCGCATTGTAGTTGAACAGCCGGAACAGGAATTGCCTCCCGACTGAGGGTTTGCATTTTTAAGAGGCTCGCTTAACACTACCCCAGCGCCGGTTGATTTTCTGAGCTCGAGGCTTTGTTGAACTCTTTTCACGTTAACAGTTTTATCCGTTTATTTTATCGAATATTAAAGTGTTTGTACGACTGTGAAGTGTTAATACGTTGTTTTTATGCACGTTGAGTTTACGAGTACGAAATAACTATAAGGCAAAAATAGCACAAGAATAAAGTACTATTTAATTTAATAAAGTAATATTAAATTATTGTTCTCAGGAAGTTTCTGTGAACTAAATTTTGAAACCGATGTTAAAAATCAACGTCGAATACGTCTTCTCTAGGTCCTATTAGTCCTATACGTCGAATGCTTATACGTTGCTGCTCAAAATTAGCAGAACTGCGACGGGATCCCTTGGGAATTACTATTAAGCCTAACATTAACATACTAAAAACTAATAGTTTTAAGTAATTAACTTCACGCTGGAATTAAGCAATGTGAATACGGCGATACATTTTGACTTACCTATAACTATAACCAAAGTTCAACTATAATATATATTGCAAATTATCGCTATTATTTATGGGATCATAAATTATAAAAGATAAATGAAGTATAACTCACATGTTATCCGGTTCTCCAATCTCAAAAGCTTCAAAGCTTTAATCATCGCATATATAGTTCATATTTTCGTGGCTAAATCGAGCTTCAAAATCACCATAAATTACTCCTTAAACAATAACCAGAGTGTGGTGTTAAATTGGCAAAGTTTGCCGGGGAAATAAATTAAGGAATTAGCCGGCTGTCAGCGGCGATAGCGATCGCCGTAATCTCGGGCGAGAGGCCGCGACACAACAGAGTTCTATCTGCAACCGCCATCTTGTGTCGCCCTAATAAATACTGAGATTTTTGTCTTTTACACAAGTAAGCGGCGGCTCGTGTCGATCGGAAACAATCGACTACGTTATCGAGTCCGAATGTAGAACGTGTTAAGTATGAGGAATTTAGTGTTTTTTATCAAATTTTGGTGACAGTTTAAAGTTCAGGGAAGGGAACTAAAGGAAAACATTGCATTGCTAAATTTAAAAATATCATGTTTTTATTCTTTATAATGAGCAATTCTATTTAACACGCCCCGTGAAACGCTTGGGAATTTTATATTTAATTTTTTAAACACAACGCGTGTGATACTCGAAGGAGTTAGTTTTTTCTGCGGATTTACGGAACCTTAAATATTACGTGAGTAAACATGGCGTGTATCAGAGATACGTAATCTAAGCATCTTTGCTAAAAAATTAAACCACCATATTCTTGTGCGGTTTCCTTATTGGCATATAAATAATGGTTTAAAGAACAGTTGTAAACTTTAAAATCACATCTAAAAGTCGGGTGTAGCTCGTTTCTTATATCCGGAACTATAATATAAATTTTTTTGAATAACAATTTTATGCATAGTTATTACCCGACCTCCCTGCGCTTTGAAAAATTCTGCGGAAACTGATAGAATTTCCGGGTTAAAAAGTATCCTACATTAATCAATAATATAAGTTCCAAATATACAAAGAAATTATTTAAATCTATTCACTAATTTTAGTGCTATCCATGTTCACACAGACAGATAAAAAATGTCGATAATAATGTCTACCAACATTAAAATTACCAAAAAATATTAGATGTACAAATTCGGTCCTATTCTATTATTAGTATAGATATTCTAATTTGTTCTATTCTATTTGTTTCAGGGTGCATCTTCGAGTCTAGTAGTGAAATTCGCTGACACGGAGAAGGAACGGCAACTTCGACGGATGCAGCAGATGGCCGGCAACATGAGTCTGCTGAACCCGTTCGTGTTCAACCAGTTCGGCGCCTACGGAACCTATGCTCAGGTCATCTCTGAGCAAGTAGGCTTGGGCTTTGAAACTCAGGTATGTTTGTCATTTACTCTTTGATTTCTAATACTTAATCAACAATCACACTACATCGCCACCTCTGTCTGTCACAAAAATGGCATATTTCGTTCAGCAGACAAGGTAACTAATAACTAACCAAAATGAGATTACCATAGATATTCACACATTGACCTATTATTATTATTTGTTTGGACATCCCACAGATGTTATGTTTAATTTTTCAAATGTAGGCGCCTAATATTAAAATATTACTTATAATTTACGTAATATTTTATCATAGGTGATGGTAATGTCCAATGACTTTCACAGCAGCAGCAGCAGGCCGCGCTAATGGTGGCTGCCACTGCGCAGGGGTACATAAGCCCCATGACCGCTCTCGCCTCCCATGCCCTCAACGGAATGGCCAACTCCGTGGTACCGCCTACTTCTGGTAAGTTTCATTTACGTCAAAATAATTAATAAAGGAACACACGTCCCACCAGATTGTAAGTAGTCCTCGCCATCCGTGCATAATTCATGTATCGAAAAGAATTATCAACATTCTTTCTTACCTTCTTCTCATTTCCTGGGCGACAACGCATCATTGATACCTTTGGTCTTGTTAATGTCCATGGGCGACAGTGACCACTTACCATCAGGTGGCTCGTCTGCTCGTTTGTCGGCTTTTAACATTAAAAAAAATTATCAACGCGTTACAGGCCGAGAAGGATTCAAAGGTATCTCTGATGACTGGCTCTCCGACACTGCAACCGAAATATGTTTAAAAAGTTTCACGGTCGTTTGTCGAACGAAGGTACTGCTAGCTGGACAGATAAAAATCCCTACCACTTTGCACAAACACCATCTTTGGATGGATGGCCTTGCTGAGTTTCAACCCGGCGCCATTGCCTCTTGTTTTATTCAGCAGTGTAGACCAGGAACAGGAGAGGTTGGCTGTTGGCCCAAGAATAGATAATAATAAACTAATAGGCAAATGTTTAGAGAAAACTTTGAAGTATCAGTGAATCTTCTGCTACTGAACTGAAAGTGAACCAGCATACATTCCTGTTCATGTATTCCTGATTTTGCCAGTAGCACAGAATACGTAATAGTCTTAAGGTACAGTTGACTAACTCCTTGGATTATGAATGTAACCAACGTTTCAGTGGACTACATAATAAATCACGTGTACCTATTTTAATTATACCTTAAATACATACAAAATAGAGAAGAAAAAATGTGTAATTTTCACACTTAAGTGGAGTTTGCCAGCTGATTACCTAGAATAATATTTGAAAAAGTATGTCACAAGAAATTACATGTTCCATACAGGTATCACTCGAACAATATATAACCGAAATAAAATTACCCAAAAGAAAGTTGCCTCAGGGCATATTCTCCAATTTCTCAACATTATTAACACTATTTGTTTATATCGTATTTGTTCTCTCAAATAAGTATATTTTTGTTTCTTGCCTCTTTCTTTTGTTTCAATTTTAAGTCGTTTGAGTTTTGTCTCTCAGCTGACAGCTTCACCGGGCTGGCAATAGGCACGGGCCCCGCCCAGCCTCTGAACGGCGCTCTGCCGTCCTTGCCGTCGCCGACCATGCCCGGGTTCAACATGGCCGCGCAGACCGCGAATGGTCAGCCGCCACCGCAGGAAGCTGTGTACACCAACGGAATCCACCAGCCTTTTACTGGCCGTAAGTTTACTGTCCATAAAGTTACTGACTTTCATGGTACAAACCAGCAAACGAGCAGATGGGTCATAACATCAGAGAAATTATCAATGCGCCAGTCAAGATGAAAATGAAGCCTACTCTAGTTGAAATGTAGCTTTAAGACATTTAACAAATTTTACATTATAAATACATGTCAAAACAGAATCCTTGCATGATTAAACTCGTGTCTTTTTGTTTGACTATCCATTTGTTTGTCTGAATATCCGTATTTCACAGCCTGTTTTCTTTGAATCCATTGCGCCGAGAAAATTAAATTTGAAGACTCACTTACAAAAAACGGATATGTGTACAATGATGATAAAACGTAATGCAGGTTCCCACATAGTTTGTAAAAAAACAGTATAAAAAAATTGGCTGTCTTTAAAATTTCTAAGGAATAGGGGTAATATTAGTAGATACATTTATACTCCAAAAATCTATTGCTTCGTGTCCCATTTAGGCCTGACTTGTTTTAGCCGTATACTTTAACAGCTAATTATATATAAATTTTATAATCATTCAAAATCATTCAAATATCACCTCTTCAGCGGTTCCCGTCACTGCCCAAGGGCTGCCGAACGGAGAGGCAGCGGCTCTGCAACATGCCGCCTACTCTACAATGCAGACCTTCCCCGGAGTCGGTGAGTAACGTCTACTACCCGCTTACCATTACCATAATGTTACCTTGTTGTCGTGACTTGACTGGCTCAGAAATGTTACCTTTGAATGTTATCTGACTTAATGTGCCTGCTATTACCGTGATAATTGTTTTAGCTGTTATTAAATCTTTTATATTGGTATCATTGTTTTTAAATTATATTCAAAAAAAGATTTTATGAAACGTATATTTATCATTTTATATATCTGTTTACATCAACATGTTCCCGTGACACTCCGAATATGACTTTTTAAATTCGCGTAAAATCTAAATAACAAAGACTAGGCAATTACCAAGAAAAAAACAATTTAATATGGCAACATTATTCGCATGTGTTATTCCTGAAATTTTTTCATGTTATAGCGTATTTTTTTGTAATTTACTATGTTCTAGAACCGATTGCAAATAAATCTTAGTTGCGTCTATGATTTGCTCAATAATTTTATGTTTTCTAATTTTTGTTCCCTTTTATTGTTTACGTGAGTGAGTGAAATTTTATGAATACTTTATTTAATTGAGTTGAAGCACCGAGGAAAATAAAAGTGGGTAAATTATTGTTTCTTAATAAATTATCGCAACGTCGATCAATTGCTTGTTTATTATTTATGTTTGTCAAAGAATACAAACAAAAACAAAACTTAATTTGACAGCTGACAAATTGAACAAAACATTGTTTATTCACACCGAGTTCATTGTGTTAAAATCGTTTGTTTTTTGCGTCGCCGGACTGGATTTATCGCCATTTTGGTCCGTAACTTGCGAAGAGTTTGACAGTTTAATTCAATTCAGTTAAAATTCAATCGAATTTTCGTAAAGTTGTACGATAATTTTATACCTTCAATACAAAACGTAATGGCTTGTTAAAACTTCTATTTGTTTGAATAGCTCAGCAGGATAACAAGATAACCGAATCGTAACAAAATATTTAGAGAATTTGTAACATAATTTCACCCTACATCATTATGGTTCCTTTCCCTCAATATATACGTATAATCATAAAAGAATTATTACATTATTAAACGAAACGCATAGTCTTCCAAGTTTGTCATAATGTTTAAAAGTATATATAGAAAATTAAAATGAACTGCGATTTGCGGCTTTGCGACGGTTTCTACATTGCTTATTGACTTAAAGATATAAACGTTGTTGCCATACATGGATTTTGAAAGTCCCTTGTATAAGTTAATTCCATACACATTATTTTATGTGTTAACCAATCAATAATTTATAATAAAATAAATATTTCGTCCAAACGCAATTATTTTAAATATGTATTTTTATTATATAAAATAATTGAATGATAACTATTGATTTGCTTGTAATTTTATGTGCCACAATGTTATAGTTGATTTAGTACGTATCGTATTAATTATATATATTTATTTATATGTGTTTGCTAGTTGTCAGTGTGTGGTTTTATTTATTGTATATATTATATGCATATATATTTACGTTTACGCCCCAGTACATTGACACAATATGTGAACTGTTATTATCATTCTTCGATTGAATTAATATTGTATATAAAGAAATATTTTTTCAGTCTCTTTCACGTTTTATTTCATATTGAATATGTTATTTTGCATTTGATCATCCTGCTACACATCACTTATGGAACAAGAATTCAATATTATATCCCCGACAATAAATAGCACCTTACACTCACAGAAAACACGCACCACCAAATACTGAAGTATACTGCATCCATAAATTTTAGACTTAGATATTGTTTACTTAATAACTGTTCTTAGAGTATCTAAAAAAGGAAAAGTCATTAGACCAATAAAAAATTTTGACAAAATAATACACTTAATCTTTTACTGTGATTAAACAATGCGACATAATTTTGTCAATATTGTCTAACATATGTAGAAACTGATATTTGTAAACATTTCAGATACTCTAAGCTGCTTTGTTATTCTGCAAGGGATTTTAAATACAAAAATCATTACATTTCACCTGCATTCAGTTTTGTGGAAATGTCTTGAATGTTTTTTCGATAAATATTCAGCAAAATACTTGCAGAATAGCACTGATTGTGTAGCTGTAGTATACGAGTAGTATTGCATGTCGTACGCCAATATATTAGGTGTTCATTGTGAAAATGTGCCACTTAATGTTCGACAGCTTACCAAGCGGTATATGGGCAGTTCCCTCAGCCACTGCCGCAGCCGATCGCGTCAACTATTGCGCCCGCGCAGAGAGAAGGTAAGTGGAGCCTCGAGGCGGGTAACCCTGACATCACAACAACGGTTTCTTGTTGTGCTCTATGGAAAAGGGACCAGGATATTTTAAGACGAGGCCAATTGGTTCATCGCAAACTACATTGATTAATACAAAAATTTAATCAATAGGAACCAACTGTTTAAAGTGCTGTTAGCATTTTTTAAAATAAATTTTATAAAATGTTTTTGTAACTACAATGAAAAATATCGTTATGAATTTCGAAAATTTAAACGACGCCTTTTTAGATGATAAATACACTGATTAGAGGCAACTTAGGAATCAAAATTATTAACTGATCTCTATGAATAACATGTGTATTCTATTTCACCACCTGTATAGTTCATAACAACTAAAGTAGTGTAAAAAATAGTAAATATTAAGCTATTCATGCTTATCATTCTTATGTTCATGTTTAAATTGTACTGGTCCCCTTTACATAACATTTCACAAAAGCTCTCTTCTCGACGCAAACCTCTAACTTTCCTCTTCTGCGACTCAATCTGGTAACTTTATTTATTTGCTCTTATCAGTATTTAAACCGTTTTCTAGTTCAAAACGTTATAAATATTTTCAACATACAACAATATAGTTTACACGATTTTACAAAAAAAGTTTTCAAGATTGGCTTATTATACTAGAAAACGGATTCCATCTACCGTGTTATACCTACTCGTGCGTTAATAAATGTCTAGTCTCTGTTGTCGGTATGAAACCATCGCACGTTGTGTACAGTGACATACAAAGCTCTCGCGGTTTTTTTCTCCTATTCCTCAGATTGTTTCGCGTGTCTGTCGCTGCACCCTGTACGCTATACGTGTGGTATGTGTCGTGTTGTCCTTCATGTTCAATGTGTCTATGTGTATAGCATCCCAATACTTAGTTTCGTTTCATTCTCGGTGTCGCTGTTCGGAGGCAGATTTGTGAGTTCTTTAAAGATTTTCTGGTGTTCCCAGGTTGCTCCATCTCCGGCCCCGAGGGCTGCAACTTGTTCATCTATCACCTGCCCCAAGAATTTGGTGATGCTGAACTGATGCAGATGTTTCTGCCCTTCGGGAATGTGATCAGCAGCAAGGTGTTCATCGATCGAGCCACCAATCAGAGCAAATGCTTCGGTACGCTAAAATTTATATTAATTAAAATTTGCATTATTTAGTGGGTACAAATATATAGGTACTGCAAAAATAAGAAATAAAAAAGGATATATATATATATATATATATATATATATATATATATATATATATAATATATGTATATTTATTTATGTTATTGTGGTTACTGATAAAACCATACAGAAGCTGAAATGTAAATGTTTTATTTTTAACTCCGCTTATTGCCAAACCGTAACGGAAAAGAAAGAAAATTGCTTGTATCCGTAGCTTATGTACAATTCCATAAATTAAATTTTCCATCACCATCGTTCCAGGTTTTGTGTCCTTCGACAACCCAACCTCGGCTCAGGCTGCTATCCAAGCGATGAATGGTTTTCAAATTGGCATGAAACGATTAAAGGTCCAGCTGAAACGGCCAAAGGACGCCAATCGGCCTTACTAACCCGAGACGCCGTCCCAGCGCGCTTTCGGCGTGCACGTAAGTACCCAACACGTATTTGTTTAACAGTACTGCGGCAGACAATCCAAAGGAATTCTTATGAACGTAACAATTTGTTTTTATTATTAAACAATTAATGTAATCGATTCGGAACTGGCAAATAGGCTGATAGATCAATACTGGCAGTTCCATTCATTCTAGTGTTGCTAACAACAATAAAGTTCCCCAGTTTAAAGTAAAATTACATCGAAAGTAGTACAAAGTTAATATTAAAAATTATAATGACCTGCTTTCTTGTTTCAGGAGGCGGCTATACTGATCCCCTCGCCCGTAATGCGCTTTTACGCGGTATAAAATGATGATAAATCCATTGAGGAATTTAAAACGAGTGTTTATTATATAGTAAACATCATTACTTACGTACTTATCTAAAATTTTGTGCAAGCCCGCTCGGCGAGTATACTAAATTAGTTAAAATAATTTATTGATCAGCGCGTAGAAAAGCTTCATTCTATCATTATCGATTAATCATTGAATTACTCTATTATATTATATATACAATTTATTAACTTTGATTAAATTATTATTATTATTATAAAAATGACACGTTATAAAATTTTGTCATTCGTAATCATACTTCTACTTCTAAGTATTTAACGTTTAACTGAAACTTTTAACATAAATTTATTAAACTAGTTACTTGCTTGAATTAAGCCAAACTGAATTTATTAAGTAAGTTGAAAATGTAAGAAAAAAATGTATTTTAATTATTGTATATTGCATAACGAATTGTAGGGCTACGGTCGCACAGGTATCTTTGAGACGTTCCGTTACTCGTTTTAATATAGAGGGCGTGTGCGTAGATGTTTGTGCCACGTTCGTGTTGAGTTTGTTAGCGGTAGTTTAATGTACTTGTGACAAAGATATGCGTGCGCACTGTACGCCGTCGCGGACACTGTTGTCTCCCTCCACCGTTAAATATCACACTAATGTAAGTGCTGAGTATATATCACTAACGGAATAAATTGTCCTATATTTTGTTAAATTTTATTACGTGTGTCTGGTAAGCCGTGCGCTGGGCAGTACCGATGACAGATCACTAATAGGAATGTTGATGCGTTCCCCTTCGGACGCGACCGCGTTCAGTTTATTGATAAAAGCGTGTAGCTGTTTCATACTTCAGCTCTTCAATATTATAAAAAACTTACATTACTATTGTAGTATTTGGTACATATGTAAAAGTAAATAAAACTGTTGTGTCACGCTTTTATCAAACTATCCGTTCCAATGTTCCTTGCTTTCATTGTACATACGAGTAAAACTCTAAAACTGTCGTATATCTGTTTTCCTTCTATAAAATATAGTATCTTCATACGACTAAGGTATTTGATGCTGTCACTGCGTGGTGTGTCCAGCGTTGCATGTTAGTAGAATGTAATAATGCCAATGTTGTTGACAAAATTTAATGTTTGTATTGAACGCTGTGTACAAAAAAAAGTGCACTTCATCATTATCAAGATCGTGTTTTTATGTGTTGTAAATTCCAAATGGGCTGTGATATAAAAATATAATATCAACATAAAGGATTGTACAGGCGGTCGGTTTATATGCATCTTAAATGTATTGACGCTCTACTATATAATACCGCTCGCACAATGGGACCTCTCTAATGAAATTTCGATCGTTCAAAACGTTACTCATGCCACTCGAAGGTACGCTTACCGATTCTTAGTGATGCGTTGTAGATAGTCTTCAATGTTTATAGTGAAATAATACCCCTTTTTTCGGAAAAGAACCCTGAGCGTGGCAACCCTGAATGGTAACTCTTTGTACATAATACGTATTGGGAACTATAAGAAATAAATGTGAGAAATAAATTATATGTATAGTTCATAAAAATATACAAGAATATCGTAAACAATTTGTAAATTATCACCTATATTGTATGCGGGCGGTCCACTCGCAACGATGCGACGTCAATTGTTAACGAGCGTGCTTTCCCAATATTTATTTCATGCATTGGTGTGTGTATGTGTCTATAAAAATCATATAAAAACTATTTTCGTGTTAAGGTGTTAATTACAGTAACTGTTAGAAACTGCGTCCTGGGAGCCAACAGTGAGAGAAGCGCGAGCTAACAGATAAACAAAAATCTAGTGTAATTTCTACAGACAAAAATAGAGTCATAATCAAAATGTACCAATATAAATTTTAACTGTTAGATATTAATGCGCGCGCGCGGGCGAATCCTGTACTCGGTGTGCCGGCCTTGTGTTGATATACCACTCTACCACAGATTGACGCATCTTTCAAAGTATTTGCTCCCACAAACGCCCTCGGCACGTCAGAGAGGTCAGTGAAGACAATACTTTGATCTATGTATGTCACAATCGACACTACGGTGTAACGACTGTTATTATAAAACACACTTGATTGTTATCCAGCGAAGATTGGGATGTCGCTATACAAATTCTATTAAACATCTCGGTTGATTCGCGTCGCAACTCGCGAACAAGTGCGTTTTCATAATAACAATACAATGTAGAAACTTTGAACCCGCTGTGTGGAGTGAATGTAGTACTAGTTCATTGATAGACTGTGTCGAGAGTTGCCAACCTTAATTATTTACCTGCCTTGCTTCATTCGTCCTAAAGGAACGTGTCAGGGAGTGTAGCAACATTGATGCAGGGATTGACTTAGCTATGTTACGCGCAAAACGTACACTTCTAAAAATTATTATACGAGAAGAGAATGCCAGCAGTCGAGCGACAAACGGTGATCAGTTAAGGATTTTTACGAACACTTTTGATTTCTCGTTATATATTCAACACCCAAAAACTTCCGTCCGGTTTCATGCACCATCTTAACTGCTAAATTGAGTCTTTAGTTATTGTTGGGTGTGATCTGTCTTCTACTAGTTGCCACGTAGCGTTTACGTTTGCGGAACATTTGCGAGTCGCGAACGGCGACTCCTCCAGCTGCGAGCACTCGTCCGATCCTACGACATCCTCCTATTGCAAGTGGGTTCAAAGCGAGCGCTACCGTACATAAGACGAAACAAGACTGCTTTTAATTAAATATAATGTTTAGCCAACATCACAACATAATAAAAAAAAAGCACGGACAGCCGTGAATTGAATATATTATTATGAAGATAAATGTCTTTATCCATTTGTGTATGTTAAATTGACTCGTTTTGAGCAGTTGATTGTTTATAATGTACTGTATTTGTATATGCCGTACAGTAATTGCGTTGGAAACAGTTTTGTCCTCTGTGTGCGGTAACGCGCAATGAGTTGCTACCGCGCGGTAGCGCTCGATCGGCCGCCGCCCGCCTCTAGTCAAATATTTCACTCACCACAAGACATAGAATTTTATATTTACACAAATAATTATTATATTATATCGATATAGTATTCTAGTTTTAGGCGTTTATGATTTATGAATAAGCCGTGTGCATTAAACGACACGTCACATTACAGTGGAAATCGTCGTACGATGTCGTGTCGTGTCTACATTTGTAGGTACCTGTAAACTACTCTGCGGAGCTCTTGTTTGTGCAATATGTTGTTACGCTTTTTAATCGTTTAAACGTAATTCGTTTACAGAATATTTATTAATTTATTCTAACTTCGGTTTTCCCTTATTAAACGGTTCGATGTGTAGCAGTTTTCATTAAACGGCGGAACGGGCCGTCTTTACAAAGTTTTGCGAAGATGCTTTATAAACGACGACATACGAGGTTGTCATAAGACGCAACGTCATCGTCGTGTGTAAAGCGAGTTCGTCGAATGTGTAACATAAAGTTGATAGTGCAAAAGCGAGATTAGTCGTGCGAGGTCCTGTGGAGATCGTGTCGCCTCGTCGCGCCCGGTCGGTGGAGTGAGCGGTGACGCCAGCGGTCGAGCCGCACTGGCTGTTAGGTTACAGAATAAATGGATGCCAAACCGGAACACGTATACTTAGTATATATCGATTGTCGATAATATCACCTCGTGGGTAATGTAGAGTAATACGCCCGAGGACCGCCGCCCGAGCGGCGCGTTCCGGGTCGATAATATTATGTACTTATATCTTTATACTGTTTAAAATTAAAAGAAAACCCTAAAGATATATTCGCGGCGACGCAAAAGTTCGTAATAGATTAAATGAGTCCTCTCTGATTGAAAAACGATCGCCCATAAAGTGATTCTAGGATACAGGGTATGCTTTGCAATTATTTAAATATGTCTGAATATCTTCATGTAGGCAGATTGCCGATCTCCCTCGAATCGGCCCTCGTTTGCCGACTGTTTCTAGAGCTGCAACTGTGTAGGGTGGTGTTGGGGACGTGACACACGATGCCAATGCCGGCCGAGACGCTTTTTGATAAAAACACATTTGTGGCAAAAGGGACATCCTCGATAATCAAGCGACCGATTCTCATAAACATTGTCTTTCCATGGTTAAAATCGTTATATTGTTTTTCAACTAATATCTACACTTCTACCCACTAACATGGGTTATATTAACAGTGGGAAAAAATGTTGAGATATGTTATCGACACACGAACTGTGAAACTTCCGTCTCATTCATTTTCCTGTCTTACATGGACGGTGGTCTACATAGATTAGATACAATCTTGTTTTACTCACATTCCGTTTTATGTCCGAGTTTTCAACTTTTTGGACAATATAGAATAATAAAGTTTTCGCTGTAATATCGACTGCTCTGCAACTCAGTTGGTAGTAACCCTCCCTAAGGGAACTTCGACCACTCCAGTTGTGACAGAAATTTAAGCAAAAAATAATTGTTTGTTTTAAGATCGTAGTTACTGACACATTTGCGTACATATGTACCCGTGGGTCTGTACTGTGTGTGTGCGATTATTTATTTATTATTAGTGATTTAATATTCATGTAACACACAAATAATATTTATCTGTAATCCAATCACTAAGAAGTGATGGGCGTCTCGGTCGGACCCATGGTCATTGTCCCAAACCACCTGAATCAAGATGTGGCCGGCGTCGCATCACTCTCGGGTCCATTGTAGTCTGTCGCGATTTTTATACTCTCTCGTAACTATCTTAGTGTAACCAACCCCTCATTCTAATATCATTCGCGACTTCAATACAACCGCTTCGCTTCGTGTTTGAAAATACCGAAGATTTCGATTTACATTGATCTAGTATCCACATTCGTTGTCATCTCTTATGCTCAGTAACATTAACTGATCGGTACGCCGTGGCTGCAGATGATGCGTTAAATTATTAAAGTATTTACGATTGACATACATCCCTTTCAAATTTTACAAGTTTCATTCGCAACACATTTTCAAATTGAGAGTTATAAGCAAATGTATCATCTACTTGTGAAGATCGATAACGTCCACCAAAATCGCGCATCATCCCGCAACGGCAGTCGCATTCACCGAGAAATAACATCTTACATTAGGAAATCGAATTTCATTATAGAATATTTACTTAACTTCAAAAATTTTATAAAATATTTGTATCGTTCGCAAACAAACATTAACACGTCTACCTCGCGTAGACGCGGGAACGTTTCAATGCACTTCAGAATGTTGGAGTCGTTTGTAAATCGTAAGAAATGTCGGGCTGCGGGAGCGACTAGCGTGATCGCACCACGTGACACGGCGACCGCGCATTGCCCGTCGCATCGTGCGCGCGTCGCTTCGTCTAAAAGCACCACCCGCGCTACTTAGTAAGATGAATGCCAATATTTTAATCAATAAAAACAAAATTAGAATCGAGAGTAATTAATCGTATGATTATATATCTATTTATATAATAAAGATATGGAGTGGCGCATAGTGCTTTTGTGAATCGTAGATCCTAGAGATGAAACGATCTAGTCATATCTCCTTCTGTTATTTATTTTTGTCCTATCGCTTAGCATAGTTTAGCTTCAAGCACACGTTGTCTTATTACGCTGAATTGAATATTCGACGTATTTTATTTACACACATCGACTCAGGTTTCGGACATTTGTAACTGCAAATACCACTCACGAACCATTGAAACTGTCTATGGTGAATATATACGAACCACTGCTTAAACAAAATATTTTGGTATAACGCACTAATGTCAAGGTTACTATAGAAACGCAAATATAACTATATTATGTTTTGATAAGTTATCCAGAATATTGTTTGATTTGTTAACGTTATAGTTGCTTAAGGATTATGTATTGACATAACTTAAAAGGTATAGACGTGTAGATGAGGTAAAATGGTATAACCGTTTGGTTAAGTTAGAGGTTAAATGTTACCTTAGGAAGCAGGTTAAGGATTAACGATAAGTAGAGAGGAGGTACCCATAGCAGCTAAAGAATGTTCGCCGACGGTACAACCTGCGTAACGTCAGCTATAAACAAAACGCGCCGTCCGTACAGATCTCACGTTTCACCGGTGTGTACTTTTAACACGAGCACGGCCTCCTAAGACCATCGATCGATTTGTCAGTGATGACAAAATTCGAAAGGCTCAAAACGGAGAGGCCGTAAGTGATAAATCGATGACTCGTGTAACTACACAGGTGCAATTTGGCGTTTTCGAATCTCGTCACCGCTGACAAAATGTGCGTTGTCTTGTCCCTCAGATCACTGTACGACCTCCGTTCGCACGGTATTCTAAATATTTCCTTTCCTACAAAAAAAAAAATATAATCTCAAGTAATTACTTCATAACGAATTACAGATTCCATATTTAAAAGTATAACTCTTCAGTACCGCTGTCGAAGTTAATATATTCGAGGAATACGAGTAGGTATATTGGTGTTGTAGTTACATTACTGCACTCGATCATTAATATTATGCTCTTAGTGAATTTAATCATTACTATAATGCTATTAAAAACAAATAACATGTATCTGTACGTATATCTAATATATAATTATACTTTCCTAAGGTTCAGCTCTTACAAGCTTACCACCCTTTCCAATAAAATCAACTTTCTAAAGCTTAATAAGTAAAGACTACTTCATCTTGGAAATGCAAAATGTACGTTAGTTTCAGCAGAGTTAATTTAGGAAGATCTGTTCACAGTCAGATTTAATATTCTGTTCGACGTCCTTAGATTTATACATATATACTTATAGCGAAGATTTCGATGTGGGGTGTAAGGGGCTCCACCCATGATGGAGTACAGGCCGATCTTAGATAGTAACAAGCATATTGTATAGCTACTTAAAATAAAATTTAAATGACATTCGAAACAATCGTTTATTATAGATATGATAATTGATAAATGTTACATTAAGTTACACGAATTTATAAATCTTTTGTCAACAAATGTTTTAACATAGTGACAATTAAGGGTTAGCTACGTCACCTTTCCAAGCCAAAAGCTGTACTTTTAAATACGGGTTCAAAATGAAACGATGTGCCCTATTTCCATATTAAATGAGAATGTACATATATGACATCATATCTAAATTAGGAGCTTATAGCCTTTGCAGCGAGGCCTCTCGGGGCCTCCAGGGCGGGAGACAGGGTGTCGCTATGTTACCATTAGGGAAAATAATCATTAACTATATTGTCTCTCTAATTATCAATCTTATGTTCGGGCGGCTAAGGTAATGAGTTGATTGGAAACGAAGACGCCCGTTCATTCTATTTAGACGCTGCGTCAAACATGTATTATATGAACTTTATATCGACAGTAAATTGAATCGAAAAATATATTTTAAAATCATTATGACCTATAATTTTTCCGTTGATTCCTACATACTGACAGTGTAGAAATGTAGAATGTCATACGTGGTATAGTCGCCCGAATGCCCAAAACTTGTACGACGTGGCAAAATATTTAAATAATTCGTACAGTGAATTCGGAAGACGGTCGCGTATTAAAATTGTGCAAACATTTTTATTTAATACAAAACGAGCTTTGCACAATTCTGGTGGCGATTATCGTTTCTTGTGCTCACTAAATGCTCTACACACTGTTCTGGATAACTTATAGCTGAATAGTTTAGGAGTGAATAGTACGCACTTTTCCGCGCAATTTCACTAAAAACGCGTTCCAATAAAATTCCTATAAAACTGTCAAATTTTATTATCTGTAGGTATGACAATGAGTGAATATGTTCTAGAATCGAATGATTTACGTTGGAATAATATTTTATTGGTGTTTATGACTTTTTTAGTGAGATTGTTCAGAATGTTGCTAATTATTTACACATAGCTTAGCAAAAGGATACCGACCGGTATCTGTGATATACGCTTCTAATAATCGTCCATTGAACCTACTATGTATCTTGTAACTCACTATCTTTTCTCATTACCGTTCCGTTTTGCGTGACGACGGACTCAACCTAATATTATCGATAAGATTAATAAAATTGTACATTGGGATATCTAACTCCACGTATTTTACGCTAAAACATAATTTTTCAATGTAATTATAGAACAATGAGCCGAAATAGAGATGATGTAAGAGAATTGCCATAGAGGTAGGGAGTATGCCCCCGATGTATATGGATTTTGAATTTGTTATTATATAATACTTATGTTACATAAAGATAGTATTATACAAGCTTAGAATAGACCAAAGTATTACTATGTTCGCTGTTTTAGCAAAGACAACATATTTGCAAGTTGCCATTTGATCTAATGAAAGAATCTGTTACATACATAAATGTAAAATAGCATTGTGTATTATATATATAATTTTCTTCTCGGTGTTTAAATGTAAATAGTTTTAATTAACGCAACTGTTTTACGCAGTCTGTAACTACTGTTATACTGAATGTTGCAAACCCTATCAATTCTATTAAATAATTGTGGGATGTGACGTAATTCCATAATAGTAATGTATTCGCGTAAGTGCCGTTTTATTGTAAAACTATTACCAAATAAGCTCATTTTGAAACGGTTACAGATTGCGTAGTGATTACTGACTGCTTATGTACACAATGATCAAGTATATCATACAGTTTTTAGCCAGGAAAACAAACATTTCTCATGTTTTACTAGAATTCTCTCGATTCAAATATATGTAAATCTACTCAAGCCTTGTTTTTAAATTTCTGGGTACATAGAGGAAACAATCGCCTTCAAAACCCAAAATATATTACCATAAGATCAGATCGTGTGGGTATAAAGTTTAATAGCATTTTTTTAAAAATAAATATGTTACAAAAATATGCTACTATAGTCTATGACAAAAGACAATAGATTGACAAGTGTCGCTCAGTACTCGTACTACCATTTTATAGTAGGAAAAATATTACTGTGTTCAACCTTATATCAAATGTGTTAAAATTGATGGATAAAAATAATATGTATTTAAATCCTAAATACCGTATTTTATAAACTTTAGGTTTTATAGTTACCATGACGTCAGCAGAATATTCTCGACTACTCCTTTGAGTACACTTAATAGTGGGATTCGACATTTGTGAATACCCACTCTATATACAATGAAATATTATGTTGAGTGATTGAAATACTTGATCATATATGTATTAATTCGATATTTTCTGCACTGGATATTGTCCACATAAACACCATTCTATTAAAAAAAAACTTATTAAAAAAAACTATTTTTTTACAGGATTTCATTAACATCCTTCAAAGAGTTTTATTTTGTCGTCAAAAATGTAATTGACAACATTCATAAGAATCTTTGTTGTTCTAGTAAATATTTTGTTATAAATATAATCATTACCGTACCAGGACATTGTTTTTCGGTGTTTAAGATTGAAAAACGGTTGTAGATATTAATGATGTACAAACAGATGTGTTGTTTCTGTTAACCGCATTGTTCTTATTGTATATTGAATCCACAAATTAGGTTAAATGTTTAAAAAATTTGCACGACTTATTTCGTTGTTATGCATAAATGGCAAGAGATGATTTTAGTATGATGTTTTGTGTCGCCGGTACATTTTGAACGGATAAATATAACGATACCGACCACATGATTTTGGCTTCTGGTTCCAGCTGAAGCAAAATGTGTATATATATATATATATGCACAGCATAATTCTATGCGAACTGGATTAGTGTACCTTGCGATGCGCAATTAAACCAACTTTATAAACTCCACGTCAAAATGAAATTCGTTCTGAATGTACAGGAGATTTATTAAATGTAAAATAATTAGCTAATCCAAATCATTTGAAAGAAATCCTGCACGGATTGATAGCTAGGGTAATGTGGAATAATATCCTTATTGTTATAAATCGCCAAAGATTGTAAAATAAGAGTTTCAGTTGATTATTTAAACCGCTGCTAGGAAATGTTGTTTTACTATATTTTTATTCAGGCGTACATAATATATATACATATAAAAATATCGGAAAAATAGCTTGTGGATATTCAAATTAACGATTAATGTTTTATGTAAATAAACAAACCATAAATTTTGATCTTCTATTTTTATCTTGTCTGCTCGTTGGGATTAATGCTCTATGGCTCTATTGTCAATGCTTTACTTTGTTCGAAATGTCAATTTTGAAATTGGAAGCAACTCAGATGGTCGTCGTTTTGCCGCCGTGTGTGACTCATTACCGTATCCACAAGCTATGTTAACCGTTACATCGATGCCTTTGTACAGTTCTTGCAAAAATCAGAGAATATACTTAGTCGAAATGACTGCATTATAGAAACCAAATCATTATGAAAATTAATACAATAATATTTGCCTACTTTGCATGTTTCATTTAGTTTATAAACGTTTTAACATACTATCAAGTTATTAACATGTATATTGCTGAAATATTTCAAAACTAAATTAATATTCAATTATTTATACACTTATTACGTTTAGTATGCTAGAAATATGATGAAGATAATAAATAATTTTAATTATATTAGTGGAGTGTTTCATTCAAGTACCAATCATAACTTTAGCTGTTAACAGAGTGCGGCGATACAGAGCACAGACAGAAACAGGAACGCTGTCCCAGCGGGGACAGACCACTTTAAGGGTCAGACTATACACGACATTTAACGACGTCAGTTTATGATGCAGGCTACAATGGAACACAGTGTTCCAGATGACGGTACTATGAAAATGGGATTCCGCAGTACTGCATTATTGGTGTTACTGTAGTCAATGTTGGAACTAAACATATTACTGTGCTGTAGAGTAGTTCGAATGGGAAACGGCAAAGAAACAACGTGCTGCGGGGGGCTATTTTATATATATATATATATATTTCTTACACCATATGCACGCGTCATTGCATTTGTAATGCTCGTAACACGGAAACATTAAATACAAATTATAGACGATTTTGATATTTTTAAAATAATTTTTATGTCCTCACGTATGCAGCGTTCGTGCGTGGACTTGCAAATTTTTTTATTGACACCTGATACGATTGACAGGAGTGCCAGCACGACAGATTAAAAATAACTATGCATACCGTACCACAACGTAGTTAACTTTAGTTCTCAGTTTGTCATCCTTAAATATCATCATCGAATCTATTAATAGCGTTATATTAATTAGAGAATTAGAGAAGCCCTCTAATTAATATGAGCAGTTGCACTTATGCTTTAAATTATCTTTTTGTATTAGTAAATTCGACCACATTTCGCAAGGATCTCAGTTCGTTATGGAGGAAATGCTAGAATTATGTTTGATTTTAATATTCTCCAGTGCCATTCAATCCCGTCCCACCTACGAGTGATTTTCTTTCGCCCGTTCATCCATTGTTATGTGTGGAGCCCACATCAACTCTACTCAAATTACTTTTACACTACAGTCGCGCCCACTTTACCTTAATTCCCTTTCCCTAACATTGGGGACTTTAAAACTGTTTTTATGTAAAAATAATGTCAAGAAACAACCTACCTTCAGCATCGTATATGCAATGTCATCAAAGACTAGCCATCAGGGCTAGCATGCTTGCCACAACAAGAATTATCTCGTAAGCTTATGTAATTTTCTCACTTTGGAACAACTTGAAACACCGCCACAGCCTTGCGCTAGCAAGGGGAGGTAATAACCAATATACCGTGAGTCTCTTTATTAATATGATTAAACATACCAATAACCAAATGTAATCCAGGTTTGATTATTTATACATTATATGTTAAATAATAATTTACAAAAAAAAATTCAATACACTGTAAGCAAAACCAACACAAATTATCACGTTCGCTTTCTTGAGAAGTAGTCCGTTATTTTCCCGGATAACTTCTTCTTCGTTTCAGAAGATAATTCAATTTGAATTTTCTGTTCACTATCCGTGAGCGTATTGTTTTGAGACGTGGTCACGTCTAGGAAACTAGTATTTGTCGAGTTGAAATTCAATTTGCCATTACTTTCATCTAACTTCTCCATTTCTTCAAACAAACGTGACGTATTACTGATATCCGAGTTAGATTTCTTGCTTTCGTTTGCAATATCGGCCGCCGTCAATGTATTATCCTCATCCGGTGACTTCCGGTTTTCCGCCATTTCGGCACTCGGATCCGCCATTTTGTAAAGTGTCTCCGCCGTGTTTTCAGTTTCCGCGCTGATGCTTTTAGTTGTTTCCGTGTTTGTGAAATACACTGCTTTACTTGCTTGAGAATCCTTATCACTAATATTATCTTGAGAAAATAAGTCAGGGGATCGATTGCTTCCTGTTCTTTCTTCTGTGGGCAAAACTTCAACATCCGAAGTGTTGCTCTGAAAAAAATCAAAGTATTTCATTGGAAAAAACTAAGCTAAGCTAAGCTAAGATTGATTCTGATTATATATACAGCCGATGTACGAAATTAAATAAATGCTTGATTATGTGTCTCCAAGGCAATGCTGACCGAGAAAGAAGCCGCTTGTTATCTCCAACTGCTTAATGCAAATTCCGTAATTTTACAGTTGATTTTAGGAGGGTAGTTTCTAACTAAACAATTTAAGTACTTATTATTATATTAAGCAGTTTTATATACTATTTACATTTACCCTGCAAGGAGTGCCGTCAAGATTAATCTGGATGACAGCCTAGCATCAGTCAACAGGAGCCTCCAAGTGAAATCGCCTCGTCCGGTGTCATACCACCGTCGAGAGAAATACGGCACTACACCCCAAAATTTCTGATTCCTCAATTGTATCCACGTTACCCACGACAAAGGGGAGGCCAAATGCGAGGCTGGGAATGAGTTTTGTTTGTGTTCAGGTTATTTATTTACAATACTCACAACTTCCATAGGCTCCGAATCTGTGATGGATTCCACGATCTCCTGTTCCAGGACTCGGGTCAGGTGCGTGTGCAACGGTTGAGAACGGCTCCCATCGCAGTAATCGAGGATATGCTTGTATAGTTGACCTGAAAATAAAACAAAAAAAATTTACTCAAATACAGGAAAGATTTTTTATTTTAACACACAGTAACTTAATTTTACACCACAGCTTCCTGATGATTGTATGGCTGACGATGTATTCTTTTTTCAAAAAAAAAATCAAAATCATTTAATCATTTTGGTATTCCGTAAACACACTTATGCACATCATTTTTTGCTTCTACTGCCGTTTCGAAAAGGTTCTTTGACATTGAGGAGAAAAATCGGCGGGATAAACTCCTCAGCACATCTTTTAAAACAACACATGGTAATTACAAAGTAAGTTTAAGTCTGCGCAGAACTGGTTTCAACGCTATTATTTCCAGACGCCCTTGTCATTAATACATTCATCTATACTATAATATCCTTTGCTTACAGGCTGTATTTTAACGCGTCACTTATAAGTTCCAATAGTAACTCACGTATAAACTTCGGAACCTTATTATAAAAACGAACTGCAAGGCCCAAAAATAACGCTCAACATTTTGAAGGCGATATGAAGACGTAACCAAATTATGCCTTTTCTTATTTCACAATTCTGTGTGATACACACATTTTCTACTTGAACATATTTATTTATTTACTTAATTACTACAAAATATATAGACTGGCTACTATGAGTACACCTATTTCATTAAATTTTTCCCTTAAAGACCCGCGTGACTTTATGCTGTATATACAGCTCTGATTGCCGTTTCTTGCAACACAAAATTTTAGAGCTTATTATATTAAATGTTAAATAGCAAAGCCGACTAACTTAAACAGCCCATTCACTCTTCACTTAATTACATCGACATTACAGTCGAATGGGCTCACCGACGTGGACAAGATAGCCAGCCAAGGTTCCTTAGGTCTTTTAAAAATACGGAATTCATTTTGGTGCGGCATTTATCCTAGGCCACCGCCGCAGCCAATCACGGGACACCCAATCCTAGGCCAGCCGAGCCTGCACACTACCTACAGATTGCCCCCGGCGATTGAATAAAGCTTATACGTTTCTCTGTCAGCTTTTTCTGAGCAGCACTTTCCCAGTGCCGAGATTGATAGCCAAAATTTCTATTATTTTGTTAAAAACAATCCGTGCGATTATACACTTACACTTTTTTACTAATGGCCGCCGTTTTATTCTAACTTGCAAAAACACGTTCAAAGTTTATTGTTTATATACCATTTACGTAAAGTGCTCAGAGCCCTACTTCTTGTGCCGGTAGTGGAGTGAGTTAAAATTTTGGTCGACAAAGAGACTCTCCTTAAATTTAATATTCTTAATGTGTTTCTATAATCGGGCCGTCCCCCCGAATGGTTACAAACTAATACTAACCAACTGACCTACTCTGTTACCGACTACGTCACAACATGGACATCATGCTATAAAATTTTATATGTCAACTCAAACAAATTATAATCCGAATTACGAATGTGATAATATTAAACATCCATATACAATTCCATCTTGTTGCACCCGATATCGATCGACCTACCGGATCGCAGGCATATTCACACAATAAATTACATATTTATTTAAACTTTGTTTAACTTAGTGAAATGGTTCAAAAATATTGCAGAAAGAACAATCTACAGAATCAGCTACAACTAGCGTACACAAACTGCAGTGGCATGCCACTCACCGACGGTGACGTCGTGTTTGGCCAGGAGGTCGTGCACGTTGACGATGTCGTCCCTCAACCGGCGGTCCTTGAACGTGTAGTAGGCCATGGGCCGTCCGGCCGCCGCGCACGCCATCATCTGCACCAGCGACTTGAGGTACGGCGAGCCGCGGTACACGCCGCAGCCCCAGTTGCCGGTCGCCACGCCCGGATACGACAAGCCCGGCAGGTCGTCCGTGAAGAACGAAAACCCCACCCAAGCCTGGGGATCACTACCGATGTAGCAGCGCTCGGTTTGATTGTCAAGTCATTAGTCGTCCTACTGCTGGTCTGAGAGTATGGTCGGTCACACATGTCGATTATTTCGATAATTCTAGGCGGAATTGCGGTTGAGAAAACCTAGAGCGTACTCCAGCTGTTCCGGTGCGATTCCGGTGGGGTACGTGAACAACTCGAGTACCAGAAGTCCTCATGCCGCCCGAAGCCCTCCGTACTATATTCTGTACGATAGCACTTATCTGCTGTTATCTTACCGTAACAACTTGGACCGACGGATTATCGTAATCTCTAAAGTAGGGACGGGTTCAAAATTAATCCAAAATCAAACTGTCAAGCTGTCCTTTATATACGATAGCAAGGGTAGGCCGACGCAGGTGGAGGATATTGCTTATAATACCTTGTTCAGCTCCCTGGCGATCTTCTCGTGGTCGTACTGCATGTCGACGTGTCTGCTGTAGGAGATCGCGTCGATGGCCAGCACCGCGCAGCGCCGTCGGCACGACGAGTCGTACGGCGTGCCGTCCTTGTAGTCGCCCGCCCACTCGAAGTCGCTCCCGTAACCCGTGTACTCGCTGTATTGCTCCACGCCTGACGCGTCAATATTGTATGTTATCAGCAGAAAAACGAGGAGACGCGCCTGTCGTACGTTACGATATATCAACAACGCGTTGCCAGGTAAGAAGTACAATAACAATCGCGCTTCCATTTACCAGTTAGGGTTTAAAATCTGATACCATATTTTCTTTATTTCATTTTTTTCTGACTTCTTGTCTGTGTATTGTTGTTGTGTTTAGCTTTGTGACGCTATGTTACAGACTTTCTTTATGAAGACGGTTAAATTTTTTTAACTGTTGTATTGTCCAATATTAGTGTAACTATAGATACATACGCATTAAGTACGGTATTATGTAACGGAACGAGCAGATCGCGCACATGATTGTAAGCACCACGTGAAGACCCTACCGAATAGTTTCTGTTGACTGATCTCAGTATTATCACACAAGTCGTAATCGTTAAAGAGTGCTCGTATTTTCAACGTTAGTTCTATATCATGAAATGGTGACTCCTAAGACTCAAACACGTCAGTGTTGTACAGGCTTTGCAATCCAGCCGATACAACTGTTAAATTATTTAAAACATGGCTGGATTATTAAAAACTGTTCAGAAATTGAATTTTTTATTTCCAGTAAATCATCAGACCCTGTATGATCGACGACGAACAAGCGTTGCAATGTAACCGGTACCTATAGCAAATGCCTGCAAATACGGCAGAATGATTCTCATCTGTGAAGAGTTCGAGCCGCAGCATCAGACCTTGAGATTCGAATCAATGATTGACTGGATTTACAACGTGATGATTCACGTGATTATTACACTAAAGTCATAAAAACCGGTATAAAGAACAGAGATGTGGTTGTGTGTATATATATATATATATATGAAAAAATACATATACACAAACAAAATCTCCTCATTTTTTTAAGTCAGTGGAAAAGGATGATAGAAGGAACACAAAAACAATAATAGAGAGTTTTAACTACCAATCAAACTTACCTATTATTTGTTCCGTATGGATATCCGGAGTCCATCTTGAGTCAAACAGTTGTCTTTCGTTCGTTGAACTACAGCGCCACCTCCCGTCCGCACGTTTATACTTGACTTTTTTGACTTCCTGTCCCTGGTAGTGGGGGTATCGCGCTAGACCATTCGGTCGGTAATTTTACCTTCATTATAGAACTCGAGATGTACTATGTAGGAATTACCCGGATACCCCGGGGAAAATAATAGGTAAGTTTTATTGATAGTTAAATCCCTATTTGTTCCGTATGGATATCCGGAGTCCATCTTGAGTGATCTGTTTCTATTCGTCTGGTACTACATTTATGTTGACGCTATAATGTGTAAAAATATTTATCAAATAAAAGGCTTTAAAATATTGTTACTCACCTTTATTTGCATAATTCATAGACACATCTGTATAACCTGTGTAATCGGTACTTAATGTATTGCTTCAAAGAATTTCGATAAAGATATTTCATCTCGTGATTGAACGTCTTGAGATAACATTTGCTTTTTATAATATTTTCAAAAAGTATGTTTCTGCTTCCAAGTATTTGATCTATTGGATACATTTCTAGCCATTTTAATGAAGGTACCGCTGAGCGTATTGATCCAAGAGAAGCTTCTATATCGACTTCTCTAATGGCGGTTTTTGAGGCAGGTTTTGAATCTCCTCTCGTAGTTGTAAATAATTGCGACCATTCTCCTTCTGTTCGCCAATCCTGGGAAACATAAATCAAACGCCGTATCCAGTAAACACAGCAAAGATTTTTCTCAGGGTTGCGATTACGTTTCTACCCAGACTGTCTTTAGTTTGCCGCATCAGTTTTAGATCAAAGAGCCGGCCATAGAATTATAGAATCCCCTTCATCAGAGAGACTCGGTGAATCAATCCTCAGTAACGCTAAGTCGTGTATCCTTCTTCCAGATGCAACAGCAAGTAAGATAACTGTACGTTTTGAAGTTTGGTAACGGTTGTTTTCATCTGGAGTAGCGGACTGCTTAAAAACCTTAACAGATTTTTAGGATTCCATATTGGTGGTTTAGTCTTCTTTTTCAATACGGATATTGCTTTTATAACGTGCTTGATGAAAAATTTTGAAGATTATACATTATGTTACACATTACATTAGAAAAGGTCGTAACTACTGACTTACGCACCAGGATTGTTCTATAAGATAGACTGTGAAAAAATGCTAAATATCGTACAATTTCAGTAGGAGATGGACTCTTGAAATTAACTGAATTCTTCTTACACAATGTAGTCCGATTCGACCAAATTGGGCTGTACATTCTCAACGAAGATTTACGCCATAATAATACACCATAATAATAATAATGACCTTCTGCCCAATTTTCAATTATATCAGTCCACCCAAAATCATCCATGCTTCTAGTTGAATATCCTGAATTTGCGGAGGACAAGTCGCTGTAGTGGTGTCGATCAGAACTTGTCGAAGGTTGTGAATTCGGTGTGGCCCGTGAAGTGCTTTGCGTTGCAGTTCCTCCAGCCAGAACACTTTGTTCCATCGAGGTGCAATTATTATGTAGCGACCTTGAGCAGAATTGAGATGAGCTAGTACATGCCGAATCAGATTCGGTGGTGGTAACAACCAAGCTAGACTGTGATTCCATTTGCGACTGAATGCTTTGTGGTACTAGGCTTGATGGTCTCGCGCATCCAATCCAAATCGAAAAGGTCGATCTCTGGAATTCCCCCCAATGGAAATATGTCATTTGTCGCAGGACTGAGCAAATGCCACTCCGGATTCTATTCGTGCCATGACAATGCATCGGCTACAGAATTGTATCTGCCGAGAAAGTATTGAGCTATTAGGCAAATATTGTGATGGTCTAGAAAGCAGAGTAATTTTTGGGACATTTTCAGTAACTTTTTGGTTCATGTGCCTCAGTCTTTGTTAATGTAGGATACAATCGTGCGATTGTCTGGCTGTACAAGTATGTGTGCAATCTGGAGCCGATAGTTTTCCTGTAGAATTGCTGCATGGATTGCAAATAATTCCTTCAGATTCACGTGCCATTTCAATTGTTTCGAAGTCCAATGACCGGTCATCTTGGTTTGTCCCAGTTGAGCACCCCAACCAAGATCTGGGGAATCTGTGGTGAGTAGGTTTGTGATTGGAGGTGTGTGGATGGGCAAAGAATTGCAGGCCGCATCCATCCACCATTGCAGTTTGTTTATAGGTTCTTTCGCTTGTTTCAGTTGTCTGTATGGGTGATTCTTGGGCTATTGACGGCTGTGAAACTGTAGTGTCTAACAGCGTAATCTCCCTCGCTGAACTACAAAAGCGGCAAAGTTGAGTCTCTCCAAAAGAAACTAGGCCTGTTTGAGGGACCAACTCGACATTTGGTGCTGAATTGCCTTGCGTAACGTACGGCATTTTTGTTCCGACAGGGACTTCGTATTGTTCTTTGTGTCCCAGGTGATACCCAGATATTCTAGGCGTCGTATCGGAACAAGCACAGATTTGTCGAAATTTATCGTCCAATCGAGTTCTTGCAATAAATTTACAACGTAGGACGCCTGGCTGCATAACTCTTTGTAGTACTGATACGCTATTAAAAAATCGTCCAGATATACTACGCACCTTATATTGCGGTCTCGCAGTAGTTCGGCGACCCAGTTCGTTAGGCAAGCAAATGTCCTTGGTGCTGATGATAGCCCGAAGGGAAGACATATCATGTGCATTAGCTTGTTCTAATAACTGAGCCTCAAGAACCTGCGATGCTCTTGAGCGACAGGTACGTGGAAATATGCTTGGCTCAAGTCCAACTTCAGCATACAATCCATGTCCTGTAAGAAACTCTGATTTAATGGATGAATATCTTTTGTCCGAATTAATTTGTTCAATTGCTTTAGGTTGAGTATTGGTCGAAATTGTCCATCTGGTTTCGGTACCAGGAAGAATGTCGAAAGGTAGCTGGAAGTTATTTCTGCGTACTCCAAGACCCGAGTCTTCAACATATTTTTTATCTGAAGTGTCATTGCGGGACTTTCTTTTGTTCAGAAAGTTTTTATAACATTTTGCGTTGGATAAATTAGGGGTGGTTTCATCATAAAAGGTATTTGTAAAAGCTTGCATATATGATTTGAACCAAACATGCAGATATTGCTTTAGATAACCCCCCTGAAATTGATTCGAGCCATGCCAGAGTTATGTCTGATAGGCGAGTGTTGACGGTTTTTTTTCCTGTAGGTCTTTGTGTTCCTCTAGAATTTGATTTGTGTTGGGGGTTAGCTTTATACTTGCCCGATTTATTTGGTTTTGATGCGGTTCCAAAGTTGTTGGGTCGCTGAAGTTATTAGGTTGCTTGCTATTTTATGGTTTACGAAAATTACTTTTATTTCCGAGACTGAACGCAAACTGAGATTGTAAAGTTCGTATATG
>PDGT01000043.1:2232418-2365272 GCA_003671415.1 Megathymus violae
TTCCTGTATGTATGAATTGAGGATCTTATCAGTTTTTTAATGTTAATAGCCGACAAAAGAGCAAACGAGCCCCCTGATGGTAAGTGGTCACCGTCGCCCATGGACATCAGCAACACCAAAGGTATCACTGATGCGTTGTCAGCCAGGAAATGATAAGAAGGTTAGAAAAAGGTATTGGCTCTCAAGCTTCCAGCCGGAACACGACGAGTCGTTTGGCGGCTGACTCAAGCAGGAGGATGGCAGCTAGCTAGGCAGGCTTTACAGAAAGATAATAATACCAGTAATAATATTAATGACTTAATAATAATACTGATAATATAATCCATACGCGAAGCCCTTCCACCAAGCAGGTTGGCTTCTTTCGCCTCTTACGACACCCTGTTCTGCCAGCAATGACATTGGGGACAGTATTCTAAGCCGCCCCAATACGGCTATGAATAGTATAGTATACAATCATCAAATAGTAGTTCCACATTTGGTGGCATATAATCCAAAGCCTCGCGATGAAATCCATCCGGTATTTGTTTTAACAATGACCGTTGGCGAAAATTAACTAAATCTGTTTTTCTGCCCCAGGCAATTTGTAATACATTATCTGTCACTTTCATGTAAGAGTGTTTGTTAAAAATTTGTTCAACTTTTTCACAAAATGACCCTGGTGACAACACGGCGTCTTCTTTATTTGCCCAATCAATCATTTCTTGTAAGGTTTTACATAGCTCATCTCTTTGTGTTAATATACCGTTAGTTAGAGCGGCAAACGTCATTTTCAATCCGTGTAAACGATAGTCTTCATTTGTTGTTGACTCATACCTTCTTAGTTCATTATTGATATTCAATTCAAGGAAATCACATGTAGTAGAATATTTCTTGTGAGCCTCGGAGTAACGAATTGATTTCCAATCATCACAGTTAAATCTTGGTAACTCCGCTAATTTAGTATATGGTGTGTTAGATTTTGGAAAAACGGAATCTTTAACCAAAGTGCTTACTTCGGATAATTTTAGCTGACATTTATCAGGAGTCGTGTTATCAGTTTCTGACGCTTGCGCAGCACTCGATGTTTGAGCAATAGTACCCTCCGGTATTCGATTATTTTGAGAATCAGAAATGAGATTCGTTAGGAAAGCTACTTATTGAGAGATAAATTCAAATTTGACATCACTAATCTGATGTTCTGTACTAGCTCGCTTTGATAACTTACCCTTAAATCTAGAACGCTTTTCTTATTCCAGTTCACTTAATTCCTCTTCAGAAGTATCCGAATTTGGAGAAGAATCACGCTCCACACATATCTTCGTTTTCTAGATATATCACCATCACTACTCTTATTATTATCACTTTTTTTTGAAGGGATACCTCTCTCTTTAGAAATTTAACTGAAATAAAAGGTTAATTTGATACGAGTTTCTTACACTACGCGTATTTGTTACGAACGCGACGAAAGACGACGCTATAATGAAGGTAAAATTACCGACCGAATGGTCTAGCGCGTTAGCCCCCACTACCAGGGACAGGAAGTCAAAAAGGCGAGTATAAACGCGCGGAAGGGAGTTGACCATAGATAACAGTATAATAACGTAGTTGACGCTGAAGTCGAACGAACGAAAAACAGTGCTTGACTCAAGAGGGACTCCGGAATCCATACGGAACAAATAATGTCTCATAATTTTCGACAAAAATGCTAGGTGCTTATGAAATTTTTATTCTAAATTGATTTTCAGTTTTCAAAACAAAAATTTTTCAATAGTTAAACTACACCATGCACACTATGTGTAGCCACGAGAGAGAGCAAAAAAAAATGCCTGGGAAGAACATTACTCTACTCGCGTAAGTTACACAGACTACTAATAAATTATAATAAATATGAAACATGTTATTCTAACGAAATCAAGATAATTAAGCAACCGAATCTATATCTAACTATTGTAAATTGATAAATGATGAAGAAATAAAATATTAATAAGTTAATAACCCAGTTATGTTTACAAAAACAGAATATAATCTGAATCATCATACATAAGTTGTACTAAACAAAAGGGTTTAGCGCCTTTTGCTTTAAAAAAATTCTAATGTTAAGTGGTCACTGCCTTTTAGACATACAAATTTAATTACTAAAGTAAACTTATACAAACTACAACACACAGTCATTAGCGTGTTTCAGAAACATGTACAGTGCCATCTATCATATTATTAGGCAAGTAAAAAGTACCGGGAACCCGATTCTAGCGCCATTAAGTTAACCGTATATTATATTATGTACTTAAACCACAATGTGAAAGGTTAACCCCTCGCTGGTCTCGTACCATTCAGAAATTTCCGCCTCATTGTTGTATAATCATCATATTCATGAATTAATTTAATTTAAATTAAAGAAACACTCAACCATCTGTTTGTAATAATAAAAATAAAAAATAAAAATATTTTATTGATATAAACACATTCACACACGCTAGTCGCAAGGGCCCTGTACTTGGTTCAAGACCTGTGTTACAGGTACCCCGAAGTAATTTAAAATCATTAAAATTATGATCATAAAAAATTGTTAGAAGTCAATGTTCACAAAACAATTTAATCATAAATATAATATTTTATGTTACTATTGAAAATTTGATTTTACCTTGAAATCCAAGATATCCCTAGTATCAGACAAGACAAGTCAAGTTCATGGTCTATATAGAGCTAAAGGGCTTTACACCTTCAGCTTCAACAAAAATACTGATGTTAAGTGGTCACTGCCTATATAGGCATCGCTAACACCGGGACTTACTCACAACTCTTATGCTAACTACGGCATACAAACGTTAGCGTGATTCAGAAAAGGGTACAACGCCATCTATCTCGTGACTGATGAAATAGAATAGGAGCCCGATTCTAGCCAGTTATATTCCATGCAGTTGTAGGTATGTATTAATAAAATACACACGAATTTATATGAAATATAACTATATTAATATATATATATATATATATATATATATATTAACATTATAATGTATGTACATAATATTGCTGCATTTGTATTAAACTACAATGTACATCAGTACATCACTCGTATTTATGCAATTAATGGAGTCGAAATAACTCTCAGTCAAAATAACTGTCAGTTTATCACATATGCCATGAAGTCTAAATGGATTTTAAATATGAAAATTCCGCAATGATATATGAAAATCATATATCAAGTATATTAAAAAATATAAATTATATATATTGATTTATATTTAAAAAAAAAAACAATTTTTTATTATAAAAAATACATTAACATGAAGTCATTTTTATCTAATTTTTACTACTTTTACATAAGTTTTGTTTACTATATATATTAATTATTATATATTAAACAAAGCAAAGGCGCCAATCTTGTGGGTATTTTTATGCACTAATTCTAACAATTAGCAAAAAAAAAAAATTCCATATACAATCATTCAGATAATTTCTTCATTAATATATTCATATCGCGTAAGACGTACATTCTATTGTTTGATAATGGAGAAATCTTCATATTACGTCCACCGAAACAGGCGGCTTACGGCTTGTTTCTGGCAGACAGCACAGTTAAATATATATAAAAATTCAAATTTAATTAATTATTTTATTTCAAATTTAGACACGAATTTAAATATTAATAAATTTTATATGTGTAAATAATAATGTATGTTACAACAATAACAAAATACTAAAGAAAACTGACTAGAATTTATATTATTTAGTGGCACACATATACTTTTGATAGGTAAAGAATATTTTAAAGCTACATAAATTAAATTAATATCAATGACCTGAAAGTCAACCTCCTTTAAGTATATTTGACGAGCGAAATGATAGATGGCGCTGTACGGGTTACTGAATCACGCTAACAACTGCACGCTGTAGATTCTATAAGTACGTAAACTCAATTTTTAGCGCATCTGTCTAAACAGGCAGTGACCACTTAACATCAGTATTTTTGTTGTAGTGAAAGGCATGAAAACCTTTTACTCTAATTTAACAGTACTCACGACTCGCAAAATAGATAGTAGAATATTCACCCAATGCATTAAATAATAGATTCAAAAATTATCATCTTAATTTATATTAACAGCTACTACAGAAAAAAAGAAGAGATACTAAACAGTTTTGTCTTTTGAGTATTCACACATAGATCAGTGATTATTAAAGTTCATAGACATTACTCAATTGAACCTTCATCGCAAACGTCGTGAATTAAAATACTGCACGAAATCCTTATAGACAATCACAATACACAAATTATGATTTTTTTTTATGTCAACGGCTGTGAAAATATCCGACGGCACCCTGATAACACTTGCAAGCATATAATTATTTAATTTGTCAATAATTGTTTAAAAATTTCTTGACTCTTAAAAAATTTCGGTATTTTTACCTAATTTTATATATACTGGCACCCAAAGGACGTTTAGTTAAACCATTTTCAATCCACTACTCCGTAAAATATCGCTCGTAAGCGATAACCATCCACTATGTTTCAACGTCCATCCACAATGAAATATTATATATAAGATGGCGACTTACCAATTATCATGACAGCTTCATTCGGCCGCATCTCCTCCGAGAACACCATGGACGCTAATAGTTCGGGGCATATTATAAATCTTATCTCCTCCTGGACGCACCCATGGCCCAACACGCCCCCGCCTAGGAATCTAAAAATTTTTAATATAAAATTTCGCTTTGTACATAAATTTTTACAATTTGAGGCATAAAGCAACATTAATAATTAAGTTATGATATAAAAATTGGTAAAAATACAAAGCTAGCACAAAAATCTACCAACACGCACTCGGTCAGCGTGGCGACTATATCCTTAACCCTGGCATTGTGAGAGCAGACGCGAGCCCTAGTGGTGGAAATATTATGGGTTGGACTGACCATACTTTAAAATATAATTTCAAAGGAAAATTTAATTCAGCAGAAGCAAACTTACCTAATTGCGGCAAAAGCAATCTAAATTAAATTGGGAAAAAAGCAGATTGCATTACTATTGTAACTGTATTATTGTAACTTTTCTCTATTAAGAAAAGCAACTGCCTTGAATTAAAAAAAATAAGAGACAACAATCCCTAAATATTTACCAAATAGATAACATTTACAACCTGGTTATTCAATTATTAGTGTCGGAATCCTTTTTTTTATACTACCGTACGTTTTAAGCTGTTTCTGACGCCTTACAGAATTTTAATCTCAATTTTTGGATCCTCGTAACTCCACAGCTATTTGGGTATACTACATCATTATAACTTGTTTATATTAGAAATTTTCCAAACAAAAAAACAAATTAACCAACCGATTCGCGAAGTCCACTTGTATCAAGCCGTCAGCGTGTTCAATGAACACTTCGGAGTCGGCGTGCACCGGCAGTGTGGACAGCTGCTTGGGGCAACCGTCCCACCGGGGACACTTCTGCGGCGGGACCGAGCGGCGACTGAACGTGACCACGCCTGAGGGGACTACGCTGCAAACGTACACGTTATTACTATACCCTTTTATAGACGAACTAACTAGGTGATGTTAAGTGATCACCGCCAACTCCTCAACACCAGAGGCGTGAATAATGGCACCATCGACCGTAGCCAAGATGGACCCAGCTAGTTCGTGGCTTCTCAGTTTCGTTTCCAGACCGAGGTAGAGTTATGTGACAGATAAAAGTTTGTTCTCGGGTCATTGAAGTTCGTGATATATTACATGTAAACGTTCATGCCGCCGGAACAGAAGGAATCCTAATACATAGGTGTGAGTTTGAGAACGTCTATTTATTTACTTATTATCGTCGACCAATACCAATAAATGGTTGTTAAGTGGTCCTCTCTGGGCTGTTATGATGATGGCAAGTAGTAGAAGTATAATTGGGATTAAGCCGAATGATACAGACATCTATACGCTCTAATAACATGTAATCAGGCAGCCAAACAAACCACGCGCCATTACTTCGTCAGACAAGATTGGCTTGGTAAATTTAACCCTATTCTAATAAATAAAATTTAAAACCATGTACAATATCCAAGCAAAAATGATGTAACTTAGCCATGACCAATGTTGCTTAATTTTATTGATTGGTTATTGTTAATAAAAATAAATAGTGCTTCAAAAACTCTCAAGGACATAAACTCATATAATCTAGTGTCACCTTTAGTAGAAACTCTTCGGAAATAATGGCAGATACACTTCAACTTCTCCAAAACATCTCTTGATGCTGAAGATTCATACAATCTGTAAATAAAATAATTGTTATGATAATAATGGTTTTTAATATATACATATATAATTCATGTTGTTTAGTCATTATGTAACTTGTGATCAAACAAGGTATTTTAATTGAACATTTTCACTCACCTACTGAAATTAATAGCTGGATATGTGTCATACTCAGAGTCTTTCTTTGTTGAGTTTCTTCTGGGGAAAGTGCAAAAGAATGCATTCGCCAACAGGCTAGAGATTTGTTGCTGCGACAGGGATATTGAGTGATTCTTGTGTTGCCTGAAATGTTTTAAATTCATAGGATACATACAATGATCTGTTTGGCAAGGAAATACTTAATGGTGTGAACAGGCATGATAGTATGGACAGATGTAATCAACATCATAGATGTAACTTTAATTTTATCTCTATTTGTTTAAGAAAATTTCTTATATGAATGGAAAATGCAACACATTACTTGAGGTATATTTCACATAAACAAACACATATATGCATACTCATTCACAACGCACACATGATTGAGGGTTACAATAATACTCATTACCAAAAATAAAACAAATACAAATATAATACTTACTTAAGCAGTGGTATCGGTGCTTGGATAAGTTTTGGCAAGTCCAAAGCTAACTTGACAATACTGGGCAAGGTCACGTCAAAAAAATATTGTGTCTCTTCCTTCTCCAAGTACTGAAAACAAAATTAAATTGAACATTGATAATTTACAGTTCAAGCATTTCTTTATTTTCTCATTCACACCTGTGCACTACAATCCGTCATGATGCACTAATATTGACATATACATAGATGTTATTATTCTAGTGTCATAACAAATATTCAAGATTTGTAATATTATGTTTTTGGCCTCTAAAGTGATATGTTACCCTTAACCAAAAACATATTACTACTCAGCTATGTGGTGAGGGGCTAAGCATTCTATTTACTGGAACGTACATCATGGTTATAAATGTGTTTATCAATCCTATTCTCAGTTAATTTTTCAATTACAACGAAAACATCTACTATAATCACCTTATTAAATAATTTGTGCAAAACTCTGAACTTCCATCTTTCCTTGAACTTAGTATTGTAGCTTAATATGGCATCCATTAACTCTTGACTGTTTCTTATTGGTTTTGATAGTGCATTTTCTATTAACTTCCAGCGCTTTTTCAAATGCACCTCACCAGAGTTCTGCAAAATGTTATGTTATATAAAACATATAACAACAACATACAACAATATAAAACAGCTTTAAATCTATGTGTGTGACTATGTATGTGACTTTATTTATAACATTTATAAATAACTATTCTGATAATTACGATATTGTAACACCAGTCAGAGTAGGCGTAGCCCAAAGGCACATCAAATTCCTGGACACATTGTCAACAAAATACAGTTTGTTCCTGATTTTACTTTTAACATAATAACTTATGAATACCTACAAACAAAATGATTATATATGAAAAACTTTATTTTTAACATAAAATAGCTATTCATTTTAATATTATTGTGACACTTAATATAATAATAATACAGAAATAGTAATATAAATTTTGTGTACAATTATAATCATAAGCAATTCATGTTTGATAGCTTTATCAAAATACAATATTGTTTATAAATATATATTCTTATACATATATTTATACAAAATATCTATGGTTAACTATAATTGCAGAAACGCAGACTCTTGCCCTGACGTTGTGAAATAGTTTATAGTAGTATAAACCTATGTAGCTGTAAGAATATAAGTAATTTAAATAATTATCTTTATTATATTGAATACAACAACTAATCATTCTAAGCAGTACAAAACATAAGTACTTTAATTTTGTCTTTAATCACCAAATTTACTAAGATATTTATAACACATCATAAGCTACTTATAGTTGTAAAATATATATACATTGGTTTCCCAAAGTAAAATTAAGAATCCTACTTTATGTAATCAATGTATTGTCTGAAATTTGTGCAATTATAATTACATTGATCCCTACAAATTGGAAAATTGTTATATATTAAACATAAGATATAACAGTTTTCTAGCATGTTTTGGTTATATTTGGTGGGTTCACTGCTGACTTTTTAACCTAAAAAGTTCATGCTTCTAGTGGTTATAGATGTGTATGGGCAATGTTGACCACATACCAATATTCAGCCCATGGGCTTATTTGCTTATTATTCACATGTAAATAAACTGATAAAAATTGTTAGTGATACATTAAAACTTTACTCACATTCTTAATTGGATATAAGCTTTGATTAGAACATGGTAACCTCACATGATACTGGTCCCAAACATCCTTCCCAATTTGTGGTTTTGGTGGCAAAACACTAAGAACACCATCGCTAGGAATATGGTATAAAACAGTGTGACTCGACGACGGCCTTATGAGCGGAAACTCTGGAGCACCCCACGGAGTCTGTGCTCCATAAATCTGAGTTATAGGGACTCCTCTCCACGTGGATTCTTCAAGATCCGACATTCTATCAGAACACGACGAATAACAGTGTTTGAAAGATTTATAGCGGCTAAAAAGCTCGTTCTCAAAACCTGATGAAATCAAATTGCGAATTGTTTTTCCTTCTTTCGCATTTACTAAATTAAAAAATTTCAACACACGCATCAATGTATGATTTCTTGCACAATAGTTTTATATGAGTTATGATATAAATAGGAGTCTTAGATGATGATATTTTATATGTGAACGGTTATCACAAAAACATGACAAAACAGTATCTGAACTAAGCAAGATGAAAACAAAAGTACTCTGTGACTCTATGAGTGATAAACCAACCAGAACTTTTACCATTTGTCAAATTGTCAGTTGATATGGTAACAAACGTCAGCTAGAGATAAATAAGAAAAAAAAACAATTGAAGAAATGTTAGTTAAATAAACATTCACTTATTTTCAGTGAGAAAAAGTAATGTTGTAGGAAACGTTACAGTAAAATTCATTTATAGCAAATGTTTTTGAATAACACTTAAGGTACTATACGTTAACATTTCTTATAAGTACCAACGTTTAAATTAAATAAACTCTTTTATGATTTATTTCCATGGATTTTCCGAATCATTTATGGATCTTAACACGCATGTTATGCATGTAGTAACTATGTAGTATGTATGTATGTATGTATGTATGTATGTATGTATGTATGTATGTATGTATGTATGTATGTATGTATGTATGTATGTATGTATGTACGTATGTGTATGTAGTATCACTAGTATAAACAAAAAGATTTCACGCCGTTCCTTTCTTGTATTTAAAAAACGGTTTGAATTTAGCTTTAATCAGTTAAATTAACTTAAACTGGAACAAATAAATGAGATATATTAAGCTTAGTATTAACTGTCGCCTCTTCTGCTTCATCCACCAGACAATGTAAATGTATTGTTGATAGTATCAGGCGTTACTTTATGGAAATTCATTGTTATTAAATTTGTATTAAATTACTTTGCAACAATCCGCAAGCATAATGTATGATGGTATATACTTCTATACAGACATAGAACCTCCCTCCCTCCCACGAAGGAAAATATGCATTTACGGTAAATAAAAATATACCAACATACATACCGTCACCAACACGTGTTTCGCTCCGAAACAGAGCACCTCAGGATGAGTAGACTCTACAAGTACCCGTACGATGGTCTGTTTCGGAGCTCGGTATATACTTTTATTCATCATAAATGCATGTTTTCGTTTGTGGGAAGGAGGGAGGTTCTATGCATGTATAGAATATATGTATGTCTGTTTCGCCTCTCTCTCAAGACTGGGATAGTACCCAAATCCTGGAAGCTTGCCAACGTGCAACCCGTACCTAAAAAAGGCAGCTGTGCCGATCCTAGTACCTATCGACCGATTTCAATTACCTCCATACTCTGCAAGACTATGGAACGTATATTGAATTCGCGTCTCATGGCATACCTAGAACTGAACGATCTTCTCAGCGACCAACAGTACGGTTTTCGCTAAAACCGGTCGACCGGGGGCCTTCTAGCGTATGCCACTCACTTATGGAGCGAGGCGCTCGCGTTTGACAGGGTCTGGCATGCTAGCCTGTTAAACAAGCTTTCAGCGTATGGTAGGCCTTATGGATTGGGTAAAGGACTTTCTGAGCGAACGATCTCTCCAAGTTGTCTCCAAGTTATGTTGTTTTGGCCGTGTTGGGGCGGCTTAGAATACTCTCCCCAATCCCATGCTGGCAGAACAGGGTGTCGTATGAGGCGACAAAAGCCAGCCTGCTTGGTGGTAGGGATTCGCGTAAGGATTATATTAACAGTATTATTATTAAGTCATTAATATTATTACTGGTATTATTATCGTCGTGTTCCGGCTGGGAGCTTGAAAGCCATTACCTTCTTTCTAAGCTTCTTCTCGTTTCCTGGCCGACAACGCATCAATCATACCTTTGATCTTGCTGATGTCCATGGGCGACGGTGACCACTTACCATCAGGTGGCTCGTCTGCTCGTTTGTCGGCTATTAACATAAAAAAAAATACGGGTGTTGATCACAACCGATGGCTACCAACGCTGGAGTACCTCAGGGGTCTGTTCTGTCCGCTACTCTATTCCTGCTGCATATTAATGATCTGCTCAAGCCTGATATCTATGGGTATACAGATGATACCACAGTAGTGGAGAGATACCTCCCGAATGCTCGGGCCAGTAGGGACGAAATACAGTCCGAAAGAGAGGCCATGGTGAAACGTATGAATCTCTCATTTCGAGCAGTGTCCGAAAGGGGCGATGCCAATCTTGTGAGATTCAACGCCACAAAAACACAGGCGTGTCTGTTCAGTGCCAAGAGGAGCCAGTTCATCTTGGCTCCTACTTTTCAAAATGTATCCTTGGAATGTACTGACCGGCTTCAATTGTTGGGAGTCGAAGTTTCTTCGAACCTCAATTTTGGTCGGTTTATCGAATACAAGGCTAAGGCAGCTGCATGGAAACTAGGGGTTCTTGCGAAGGTGCGGTGGTACTTCACACCGAATCAGCTTTTAACCCTGTATAAAGTTTAAGTGCGGCCGTGTGTGGAGTACTGTTGTCACATTTGGGCTGGTGCTGCCAAATGTCACCTATCAGCGTTGGACTCGATAGAAAGGCGTGCAAAGAGGCTTATTGGTGACCCATATCTATTCGGAACCAATCTACGAAGCAGTACAGGCGCAGGGTTGCCAGTCTCTCGGTATTCTATAGGATACATTTTGGAGTGTGCGCAGAAATTATTCGAAGTAATTCCCCCATCGCCGTTTCTCCATCGAACAACTCGACGTACGGCAGGTATCCATCGTTACGTAGTGAACGTACCACGTATGCGGACGGCGCGGTTTGCGTCGTCATTCATTATGCGCACTGCAAAGGATTGGAATAACTTGCCCGCGTCGGTGTTCCCGCCTTCTTACAATTTGGGAGTCTTCAAGAGGAGAGTGAATAGGCTCTTATAAGTTAATGCGTTCAACATCTTAGACTTCATCACCACTTTCCATCAGGTGGGATTGTTGTCAAGCGTTAACTTACTCTATGTAGAAAAAAAAAGTATATACCATCATACAGTATGCTTGCGGATTGTTGCAAAGTAAATTGATACTAATTTAATGTAAATTTATTAATACATGAACTATTTGGAATATCCAACTTAATGAGTAATGTGTAACTCAAAAGATTTTTACGATACTTATGACACAGAAAACTAACAGAACTTTTCATCATTAATTCATGCACTAATGAGTTTGAAAATATAGCCACAGAGTACAATGCCGCATCACCAAATACAAATATGATTGACATTCTATACTAATTGACAGGAAACAATAATGACGGTGAGACGTATTGAGGTTTAGGGATGTCACGTTACAAAAAAATCGATATTGCATCGATACCAACAACGATAACTCAACTTTGATGTTCTCCAACATCGATATTGTTTGCACCAATTTTGAATTACTAGAATGAAACACAGTGACATTGTTTGAGCTTTATTAGAAATAATAAATTGAAATAAATAATAAATAAATGCACAAATTATACGCAATATATCAACGAGTAACGGCCATTACGAAAGATATAATTCATACATATTTTCATTGGCTACGTTAGCGCGTCCCTAGTAACACATTCTTTTATGGATGCATTCAGAACAAATAACAGAAAGTTCAGAAAAAATAATTTTTATTTCGAACAGCTTGGTACATTATATCAAACTTATTGAGGGTGCAATCTATTATAATTTAATATTTCTATGTTTCTCTGATGATGTTTTTCTTGCAACTATATAGATGTGAAGGCATTTCAGTTTCAGTTCATTAATTATTATTAATTTCAGTTTTGTTATCGATGATCATCAAAAATCGATATCATTGAATATTTCTAGACTAACTCGACTTAGTTATGTTCTTACTCTGTTCTCTTCTCATCCCATAGATAAAAGTATACTCTCATACTCACAGTAATTAAAACAATCTGTGATTGTTTGTTTGTAGTTTGTGTTTGTTGTAATTGTATTATTTATTAAGCAAAAAACAATATTTACTTTTTATTTTATTTTAACTCATGTTGTGTATACTAGTGATTAACAAAATTACTAAGCTATAGAAATCATGAATTTAGAATTATTAGGTAAGTACGCAGGTATTTTTTTTTTAGTTTCAGTGAATATTTTCATGGCCTTTTCGATCAGCGGCTCTTCAAATAATATTATTTTGTTACAGAGTCTTTCGGTCAAAATTACCCGGAGGTAATGTATACTTTGAGATGGCTTAAAATAAAATCCTGCTAATTTGAAATCATTTGTGATTGAAACGTAGTTGTTAATATTAATATCTGTATAAATTATAAAATGTCCTATAATGAAATATAAATTAATTACAAATGTTCCATCACAGTATCTATTTCCACATTATTGCTAACACAAACTGCTCAGTATAAAATCAGCTAATTTATTTGATACTATATGTATATTAGAATTATTGTTGTTATCACAAAATTCCATTTGAAAGTCTGAAGCAGTACAAATTGACATTTATTTCATTCCATTTACAGGAGTTTGATGGTACATTAGACTCAATATCTCTGGCGGCGACATGTGCTTTCAATAGACGAGGCACCCTCCTTGCAGTGGGCTGCAATGATGGTAGAATATTCATATGGGATTTCCTTACCAGAGGTATCGCTAAGTCTATATCTGCACATGTGTATCCTGTTTGCAGTCTTAGTTGGTCCAGGAATTGTAAAAAGGTAATCATTTTTGTCTATTATTATATTTCATCTTTCCTTTTAACTGAATTTAGTTGTAAAGTTTTAGGAATAATGCTATACAGTGGTTGGTTGTACCCCTTATCATTTACAACTTGGTGGTCTTACTATATGTCAGTTTACAATTCTAACAATCGTGCTTTATTTTTTAGCTCCTATCAGCATCAACAGATCACAATGTGTGCATATGGGATGTGCTATCAGGCGAGTGTGAGCAGAGATATAGATTTCCTACTGCTATTCTGCGTGTTCAGTTTGATCCAAGAAATGACAAACGATTTTTAGTCTGTCCGATGAGACATGCTGCTTTGCTGGTTGACACAGATGGTGAACATAAGATTCTGCCAATAGATGATGATGTAAGTAGTTGCCATGATTGATAATTCTATTATCATTTTATAATCTTACTAGTAGCCTGCCCCAACTTCGTTTGGGGATGAGCAATTACAAATATATATATATATATGTACTCTGGAGATTATTTTCCATTGAACAATTTGCCTTTGGTAATTTGTATAACCTACTTCACTCTAGCATAAGAGCATGATTTCACAAGTTTTTGTGTGTTCAAAAGCCATTTCTCACAATTATTGTCCTACTATTTATAAATATTGTTGTTATGCCTTGTCAGGGGCCTTCAGGGAGTATAATAATGACTGTTACTAGGGTGGGTCATGAACCCTTCCACTTATCTGCACTGGAGCAATGTGATTTTAAACTTATGTCATCATGGATATTATACATTTTATTATGTAGCAGTACGATACGTTTTTATTTGTTGCCAATATTTCGACCCTGTTGCATGGATCGTGGTCACGGCTAAACTGCGGTGGCGGGGAGAAACCGTCGACAAGCTAGTGGTAGATTAATCTATCTACTCGTACCCTACGTCTAGTTCGTCTAGTACGTAGTTGAAGTTCCTCGGGTGTTTCTTGATCTCTATCGACTCTCATACTAAACGTGGAAAGTAATGTCGCTCAGAGGAGATCACTTGAGAGTTATGTAATTCGATCCAGTGGTTAGAACCTGAATTGAGGATGTGTTCGGCTACTGCGGACTTCTTGGGGTCGTTATTTTTGACTGCGCTTATATGTTCCTTTATATGTCGGGATATAGCTCATTTTGTTTGTCCTATATAAGAGCTCTCACAGCTACAATCAACCTTATAGACCCCGGGACATGCGTATGGAATCGTATCTTTAGGTGACAGAAGATAGGCCCCAAGCTTTTTATAGGGCGTAAATATACATTTTATATTATACCTTCTACCCAGGATCCTACCTATGTTATCCGCTATAGGTTTCTCCCCGCCACCGCAGGTTCGTCGTGACCACGATCCATGCAACTGGGTCGAAATATTGGCAACAGATAAAAACGTATCGTGAGTACCCGCTACATAATAAAACTGGAGCAATGTATTGGAGTACTCTCCAGATAACTCAATATGGAAGGGAAATCCTTATTGTTGCACAATAAAAGTATAAAGGGAGCCAATCAATACTTTATTATCCACCATGTAATAATAAAAAAATATATTTTATTCAGACCATAACTTAATTGTTTAGTGGTCACTCAATTACTATGTTAGGATAAACAATGTAACTAGAATGAAAATAAACAAGAAACTAGATAAAAAAAACTTGTTTAAACAACTTATCTAACTAGTTAATATTAAATACGGTTACTCTGGAATACATGCGGCATTCATTCCTGTGCCCAACCATCGAACAGTGTGCTCGTTCCAATATGTTTGTAAGTAGCCCGTTGGTTCTTTCCCATAACATTCGCATCACTGACGCTTAGAGTTTCCTCATTTTCATTGTACAAATAATGGTTTTAATTGTAACAGTATATTTTATTTTGAACTGACCCTGAACTTTCACTGATCCAATTAGATTCTTCGTTGCAGGGCGACATAAATGTAATCGCTTCGTTTGATAGAAGAGGAGATCACGTGTACACAGGGAACGCTAAGGGCAAGATATTGATATTGGACTCTCAGACGTTAGCGGTAAAGGCTAGTTTTAAGATAACAGTCGGAACATCCAGCACCACCAGCATCAAGAGCATTGAATTTGCCAGGAGAGGGGAGTGAGTAATAACTTTCACAGTATTTCACACACACACATGCACACACACACACATACACAATTTCGTGGAAGGGTTTCGAAAAATAGATTTGGCCTAACCGTTCCGACTACAATACATAGAATAGAATTACAGTATAGTTCTGAATGTAGATTCATAAGACGATGGATACACATAATATATAAATAATGAGTATAAATTATACATAACTTATTTCATTATACCGGTACGCTTTATTTATACGATTACAATATAAAAACATTTGATTACAGCACAGATTGCTATTGTTATCCGATAAAAAAAAATATACACGCGAAAATAGAACGCGTCCTTTTTTAGACTCAATTAAAAGTCCTATACATCTATTTTATTTATTTAAACTTAATTAGACCTAATATATAGTGGTATAAATGGCGGACTTAATACTAAAACATTATGTACCAGTCAACCTTTGAGTATATTTTTTTACATGCGTATAATTTACATAACGACGAATATAATTTACACAATTTTATGTGCAACTTCGTTCATTTTGGTATCACCAAAATCATACCTCACCCAAGTGAATATGTCATTAGGGCGGATGAATGCACTGAATGTATGTATCTTAACCAAAATGTTCAGTTGTTTTCTAGTGAACACATCGGACAGGGTGATACGGGTGTACGACACGAAGACGGTCCTCAAGTGTGAGATCAACGGCGAGCCGGACCCCATCCAGAAGCTGCAAGACTTGGTTAACAAGTACGTGTTAATAATTTTGTGTTTGTTCAAATCAATAAACGATCACACGCTCCCACCTCCGATCATTGCTCATCGTATGGCGTCGTGAGACAACCACACATTCTCAATACGGCATCACATTGTAAAGCATCTGAATTCGCGGCGAGTACACGTGCACAGCAGGGATGTTATTGAGCTCCGTAATCGTAACCGAAACTATCGGATATCCGAAATAAAAATATGTCCGAAACCGTAACCGAATCCGGGAAAAAAGTTTCGGATAGAGGCAGAGTCTAAATAAAACACGTTATGACTGGTTTGCGCCGACCGAGCCGATACATTAGCCGCGTCGTTCTCATTTTAGACAATTTTATTATTTAATTTGTTTTTTCTGTGATTATAATATCAAATAAAACCTTTTTTTTTGTTGTTGACGAGGGGGAAACCTTCAAAAGGTACCCGGTGCAGTGGGAGCGACGCTGGGTTATGTGGGATTTTTACTCCGGGATCTCCATCGGAACACGACCGGAGTCCTATGAGCGCGTGCCCCGTCGGGCTCTGCTCAGGATGAGCGGACGATCATCCCCGAATTTCTGGTGTTACGCCGGTATGCGGCCACACATACTGACGTCCTTCCCGGGGTCGTTGGCCGGACGGTTCAGGCTCCCACCCTAGCCGCCCACGACCCCGAAAGCCCCCTTTTAGTCGCCTCTTACGACAGGCAGGGGATACCGTAGCCCTATTCTGGTCCTGGGCTATAGGGAGAACCAAATAAAACCTATAAATTCAAACTTTGTAAATACACTATATATTTTTTCCAACTCTTAAATCATCTAATATCCGTAACCGAAATTATCCGAAACAATCAGATAGCCCGAAATAATTTCATATCCATAACCGTAACCGAAACCGGTAAAATATTATTCATATATCCGGATCCGTACATATCAATATATCCCTAATGCACAGTAGAGACATCGCACGCAACCAAAAGCCAAGAATAAACAGTTTTCCGTCACATAAATATCTACTACGCCCGTATTATACACCTGGAATCTTTTACACGTCAAATGGTCCACCTATTCATTCGTTGCGTTCCGAATACCTAACAAAATCGGGGATTATTAAAGTTAAATTGATAACGATGAAATAGCTAATGGCGCTTGGTCCCCTCCGTTTAGTAGACTGTTGCAGAACTGCCCAATTTAATCAAAACGTTTTACATCAAAATTTAACCGCGAAATATTTGAACGTAACTAACTTTGCAAAGTTGCAGAACTAGTTACAAGCGGGCTCGCCGGTCTCTTTTTGTAGTTGGTATCGCTCCTTTTGTTATGGTATCGGCGGAGAGGGGAGAATCTAAAACCACCCTCAGCTGCCTCCCGACGCATAAGTCTCCAGAATCTGTGCCCCGCGTGTCCCCTACGGGTCTGCTCGAGGTTTGCGACCCCGTTTCATCCAGATGTCTCAACGGCGATGACTATTTATTGTCAGGTGGCACGTCTTTTAGAACTGCCCTTGAACGACGCAATCGTATCGAGGGCGCAGCGATGGAACGGTAGTACGAAAACATTTTCAGTCGGCCAAATAAAGATCGTAAATTATTATGGTTATACAGTACTAGGGATGTTTTGTAACTCCGTAACGGTAACCCTGTACCACATATATGTACTTAGAATAATTTTGAATCCAATCGAACTGAAGTCGAAACCCGAATCGAATAAGACAATGCAGTTTGCATAAGTTTGATGGTACTCGGTGCTTTAAATGAACACATAGTGTAAAGTATGGTCTCTCTCCTCTGCATATCACCGCAATAGGTTTAAGTACATTTGCATCCTTATGCATCATTATGCATCTTAGATTTGCATTCTTATGGAGTTCTAATTTTATTCTCGATTTCATGAGTTTTCGTATTGCTATTTCGTGGATGAGCCGTGATCTCTGGAAACGATTATGTTAAAAGATAATAAGTTGAACTATCTCTAAACATAGGACGACGTGGAAGAAATGTTGCTTCTCCGGGGACGGCGAGTACATCTGCGCGGGCTCGGCGCGCCAGCACGCGCTGTACATCTGGGAGAAGTCGATCGGCAACATCGTGAAGATACTGCACGGGACCAAGGGCGAGCTGCTGCTGGACGTGGTGTGGCATCCCATCAGACCCATCATCGCGAGCATCAGCGCCGGTACGTGACCTCCCGCCGAGTCTATATACGCTTAATGTAACGATTAGGAAAACTAACTTCGAATAAATTTCATTCCATCAATACCACAGCGTAACGAAGGTTGTCATATGGTCCACCAACGGACGCGTTCAGATCGCGTTTGCGTGCGGGACGGTTACGAAATAATAATAATTAGTACTCGCTTCGCTGAAAGAAACATCGTGAGGTAAGCTGCGTGTCTGAGAGTTCTCCATGACATCAATGAATAATCCGCATTTAACCGGGACGGACTTTGGCCTTAACCTCTCTCGTTGTGGCAGAAGATCCGAGCCCAGCGGTGGGAAAAAGATGGGCTGTATTGAATGATATGTCCGTGAATCTGTAACGGCGTTCCAGAAAGATCGTTGAGACACCGTTTCGCCGTAACCATGATTGTGTAATTAGTTTACTTGAAATATTTGTTATAAAATATGAGTTCGATAAATCAGTATTTAAAACAATTCACACTGTATTGCCGACACAAATGCGAGAGTATTGAGACCGAATCTAATTTAAATAACTCGCTGACCGCTGCAGGCGAAAACGCTTATAAAAAAAACATTACGCGATATTACGTAGAGTTAATAACAATGCAGATAGAATTCGTAATAGCCAGCAAGTAAGAACAACTACGGATGGTCGTGTCGGTACATAGAGAATTGTAAAAATTGTGTTGTTTAATGGAAACTTGTTAAACGTGTTTACTTACCGAGTACCAACAAAAGCGGTGTTAAATTATTTATTTCATACTACCAGGATCAGTGGTCAACTAACAAAAAAAACGCCCGTCAGCGAAAACAATACACCCGGGACAATAGAGGTGCCATCAAACCGGCGGACCGATAAGGAGCACTCCGAGTGCATTAGCGCGAATATTGCACACACAGACTTTATTATCTGCATCACCGATTATACTATTGTTTCGTAAGAAATTTTGAAATGACAAGAAAAATGTAGACATTTCTGGAAATCCCGAAGAGCGTTATAAATAGGGCGCAAGGACGCCTACGGGGCATTCCGTTTTAGAGTACGGAAGCAGAGCCTTCTCTACGAGCGAAATACCTGCGATCTGTGAGTGTGCGAAAGCGACTGTTAACTAGCGTAGAAGTGTTTTCTAATAGTGTACGGATCTTTGCGGAACTAATTTGACATTTTTACGAATCCGTGATTAATGACACATAAGAATTGGTGACGGACGCGGAATGCCCGTCGTACCGCAGAGTGGAGGCGGGGTACGTACGAGACGGCAGACGGCATTGGGTGCCGCGCGTGTGGAGTCGCCTGGACGGGACCGCGCTGAAAGGGAGGCCACCGCTGGACCTACGGCCGCATCCACTACCACCGGCTCACCCAAATCGACGTTCGCTGCGGCAGCGCCGGCCACTTCTACATGTTAATTCGAAATAACCAATTCAATTCAATCAATTCATTTATTGCTGGATTTCAAATATTTACAAAAGATTTTACATGTTATATTATTGGTAGCCAATAAAATCCTGCCGATTGGCGTGCAATACAATTTGTCCATATATATATTTAATACATTATTATATTATTATTACATGTCATAATTACAATTAAAATTAAATTTAAGCCAGTCAAATTTATCGTTTAAACAATCCTTAATATTATAATACGCTTTACTTCCTAAAAGGTCGTGGAGTTTAGTTGTTTAAATAAAATGTTGTTCGGTTCCAGGCGTGGTGTCGATCTGGGCCCAGAACCAGGTGGAGAACTGGTCGGCGTTCGCGCCGGACTTCAAGGAGCTCGACGAGAACGTCGAGTACGAGGAGCGCGAGAGCGAGTTCGACGTGGAGGACGAGGACCGCTCCGTCGACCAGGCGGGCGAGAGCCGCGACGACGAGGAGGTCGAGGTGAGCGAGAGGTCCCGCCTACAGTGGCACCGGCGCTGCCGTCAGTATACATCATTATGGTAATTACAAAAAAGTATGTAGTAAACCCCTCCCTCGTTTCCCTTCCAAATAGTAGATAGTCGTACGCAAAACAATTTGTGGCAGTAATTGTTGCACGCGTTTTGATAATGTGGCATCAGGTTCATTGTAGTAATAGTTCTAACATGTTCACTGAGAATATTGCAAACTATATGTCCCTATTTACATCAATATATATTTGATGGTTTTCGTAAGGTATGTTATTTGCATGGAGTTAAGGTCGATAATCGTATTAAGATTAGAAGAGACTAAAAATACGTGTAAGCTGAACAGTAGTTTAGTGCTGCTTACTCACGGACAAATAAAACAATGCACATAGATGGAAACCTGCCTATACACAACACCGACTTATACCATAGCAGACAATGATGGTACTGACGCGTGTTTTTGTTATTATCACAACTAATTCAATGATTGAAATGTCTGCCTTTGATGTTGATAAACTGTCTGACTAATGGTATTTAGTGTTGATGTATTTTTCAAAAATATTTATGCACGTAACGACGCGTACTGAATATGCTGATGTGTTGTGACGTGTACAGGTGGATGTGACTTCGTGCGAGCCGGTGGCGGCATTCTGCAGCTCGGACGAGGAGGGCGAGGACGAGAATGTCCTGTCGTTCTTGCCCATCGCGCCCGAGATCGAGGACCCCGAGGTGGGCACTGACGACCTCTGGTGCCATCTAGCGGTAGGCAGATGTACCAGTTTTGTTAGTAACGAAGAGGCTTAATGTGGGTAGAAGATGGACGGTGACTTCGACGTGGAGTTTTAATAGTTTTACTAAAGTTCTTATTTACTTTGCCCTAAAACGTTTCAATGTAGCGCAAGACATTGCTCATTATGCAGTTGCAGCGATCATGTGTTTAACTTAAAAAACTTTATGGAAAATTGAGACAGAAAAACAGCTACTGTCACTAGGGCTTCATTAACTGTGAATATCTTGGTGATATCTGAAAGCACGTTGCGTGTTAAGCGTCACATAATTGGTTATTCATCTTGAACTCGAAGATGTCAACAATCTCTGAATGGAACAAGAGAGTCACATTAATATTGTGCATGTCTACTGTAGTAACAATATCGATTCAATAGTTTTAAGAAAACTTTTCAAAAATCCTACGAGGTGTTCCAGGAGAATCTACACACTTTGATTTATATTAAGGTCAACTTTCTCATTATATTATGTATGTGATATATAGATGTTTGTTCTCCGGTCGTGGGTGCTTGTGATGTCTTACTTCTGTATGTCCATGCAGGGTGTATGTGAAAGTTTATTTATTCTTTACTATCATTTGTAGGATCTTCGGAACCACAACTTTTAGCCTCAGTAAACATTGTGCCAGTAAAGTGGGTTTTGATTGTTGAACGTTTCTTAGATTGTGATTATGAAACAGAATTTGGCTTTCAATCCTCATCAGTGCTTTTGAGTACCATCAATTCGTTTTCAGGTATTGGATTGCCTCCAAGGCATTCAACTACTCTAACATTAGACCCCAAAAATCAACTAAAATTATACCTATTCAGTGTCAGCTTGCAATTCTGGCCTTACAGCATTTGCGACTCTTTTTATTTTCTGAACGAGTGCTACTAATTCTGGCACTGAGTTTGTGTCATTAATTATCTAAGACCAAGGGGTTGTCATTTCTGTGCATCAGTAATAACTGCCGTATTACCGTCGTCCAAAGCTGACCGCTTTAATCCGGCTGACAGCAGTCAGTGACAGATCTGCGGCATCGTTTTACCGTTGGTTAATATGACTGATATATGGTCAGGACGGCTGGGCGGCCACCCAGGAGACGGTGACGCCGACCGAGACCCCGGAGAAGATGGAGCCCGCCGCAAAGAGACCCAAGAGCAAGACATACGATATATCGCTGAAAATACCGCCGCCCGGTTGGTACTACAACATTGTATTTGAACTTACGAAATAGCTAGCTTAGTAATTGTGCTTTCAGTACAATAGTAACCCACTTATTCACTTGGTAAGTATTCCTGTGTGAGAATTTGTGGAGGGGTTTGGGAAGAACTTAGTGTCAGTTCTTATGCTCTTACTTACAACTTGCCTCGCAATTTTTTCAAGGTACCAGCCAACAAATTATATGTATTAGAATGATTAAGGTAGAATTTCGACCAGTTACTAAGGTTATATTTAGTATATGTTGTATACATTTGACAGTTCATGTTTACTGATACAGATTAAACTGAATGGTATACGGTTGCTGCTTACGTTGGTCGGCAAGCACGAATTAGGAGACTGCTTGAACCGATTTAGATAGTCCCTTACACACCAGTTTTCTTTTACTAAACAAGTGATAGGAACAAATAGAGAAATTACGATTTTTTTCCATACCCTATTTATATTATTCATTCAAGTTTTTTTTTGCCAATTTTACGCTCGAAAATGATCCTAACATTATTATATTGAAATAATAAATGCATTTTCAGAACAACCTCCATCATTCGGAGGGAAGAACAAACAACCGGCAGGCAGCAAGAAGGTGGCTGGCAGGCCTCGCAAGTAATAAATTATATATATATATATATATGTCTACCATGTTTAAATGTATTAATTATTTACGTATATAATATTTAGTAATAAAAATTGGTTTATATTATATTGTTTTGAATTTATCTAAACGAATATGTCTCGGGCCAGGCGTACTTGAGCAACCTAAAAAATTCCATACAATCATCAAATTTTGACATTCGTCGTCCAAGTACATCGTTTTGCTTTGAAGGTCCATGTATTCTTTCTTCCATGTATTGTTTCTCTGGTATTAAAACATTGAAAAAGGTAATGGAATTATCAAAAACTATATATTTACAAACTGTATCACCGTCAGTAGTGCCCAGGTCGTAAAATAATACAACATATAGGAGAAAACATTTATTTTGCAAAAAAGAATTCATTATCGATCTTTAATAAAATTCGTATTTAGAGTATACAGTAAGTACTTATCGGTCGTATATAAATAAATCTCACTTAAAAATAACCAAAATAATAATAATACATCGCTTCTATTCGAGACTCAAAAAGACTCAATAACGACGCTCTAGCGCATGAGTAAAGAAATCGTAGAGGGCCTGCCTCGGACAACTGCTTGAAAAAAAAGTAATGCTCTTAACGCCTATATACACCCAGTAGTCGCAACACGTCTCATACACATGTTTACGGGATTTACAATGCTTTACTCAATAAGAAGACGACATATTTTGTCACACTAAATTTATACTTTAAGAGCGTATATAACGGAAACTAAACAAGAGCACCTTTATCAATAACTAAGGGAAAGTGAAACTTCGATTGACGTCTTTGCGTTAAATGTCATGACTGCCGAGGTTTCAACACGCTGCGAATCAACAGCGCATAAAAGAGCGTACTCTCTGTACGGTATCTTTATTCATGCGACCATAGATGGCGCACCGCACTTCGTCACGTAATATAATATCATACACTGCACGCTACGGCGCGGCGCTAGGGCGCGGGATAAATAAAATTATCTATGTCCTATGTACAATACAACGCGTTCATTTGCATCCTTGCCAACTTCATTCTATCTCAATCTTGATAACATAATATATACTGTTAAATTTGTTTTAGCGATCTAATAGCCCCTCGTGTACGTCGACCTCAGGCGACACGACCGCAGGCGGCAGACCAGTGAGCACATCATTATGTTATGATATGCTCATGGATGGTTTTAATATGTAAAACAAAAACAAAAATTACTCGTTCTTATTGGCTTCGTAATTACTATTCAGTACAAAGCAAATTATAAATTTGGCGAGATTGCACATCAACACTATGTACAAGAGCGAGGCTACGCGTCTAACGCGCCCCGGGGACTCCCCCACTTACCGCGAGGGGTTATTTCTGTCCTATGTACAAAGGAGCTACGCGTCCAAATCGTCCTCCCTTTGGCTGGAAAAATAGCTCACGAGGCCGCCGAACACTCCGCCTTCCTCCTTTACCCGAGCCTCGGGGGACGCGCGCGCCTCCGTGTAGGGCCCCGGGCTACCCCCGCCGGGACGCAGGACCCCAGTGAAGGGTGAGCGCAGGTACGCATAGGGCGCGGGAGGCGGTGGGCGGGGCGGCACCTGATCGGGGGGCGCGTAAGGACCGTAGGGGCCGTACTGGGGCGCGTACGGTCCCAGAGGATACCGCGGCCTCCGATCCTTGTTCTCCGTGTGCTTGATCTTGGGATGTCGCGGAGGCTCCGGAGACGGCAGCCGTTGGGAGGGTGACGCGGGCGGCGACCGATATTCGGGCTCTGTCTTCACCTCCGCTTTAATCTTTAAGTCGCGAGCGGTCGGCGAGGTGGATCGAAGGGGGGAAAGAACTGCGGGACCCGGGCCAGGCGGAGCTCGCGGTGGGAGCACAGCCCGCGGACCTGCGAGCAGCCCGGGCGATGGACCGCGTTGCTGGCTAACCGTATGCGGGGAGGACACGGGGGGCCGAAGCGGCATGCCAGGCGGATGGTGCGGCGACATGCCCGGAGGCCCGTGAGGTGACGCCGGTGGTCCGGTAAGCATGCTCGGAGGACCGATATGAGGTCCGTGGGGAGATGAAGGTGGGCCATGAATCCCTGGAGGGACGGGGTGACCCGGAGGGCCATGAGGCGACGAGGGAGGTCCGACGTGCATTCCCGGCGGACCAGGATGGCCAGGAGGCCCCGGGCCGAGGTGTCCTGGCGGCCCTGGACCTGGGTGGCCTGGGGGACCTGAGCTCGAGTGGGCGAGAGCGCCAGGGTGCGCGAGCGGAGCCGAGCTCGGGTGGCCAATCACAGGGGGCCCCGAACCTGGATGATTGAGTCCAGGCGGTCCCGAATTGGGATGACCGAGGCCGGGGGGAGCCGAGGAACCAGGGGGGCCCGAGTGAGCCAGCCTAATGACGTGCGGCGAAGCACCGGGCAATCGATGCTGCATCGAGGCGTGCAGCATACCGGGAGGTCCATGTGGCGAGGGGGCGGTAGGGGGTCCGTGCGGCGAGGACGGCGGTGGTCCGTGGGGAGAAGACGCCGGACGGTGCGGCCCATGTTGGATTGCGTGTGGTGACGGCGAGGAAGATGGGGCAGGCGAGGGGTGTCGCGGGTATGGTGGGGGCCGCAAGTGCGGATAGTACTGCGCGTATTGCGGACGCGCAGCTGGCAGACCAGGGTGCATTTGGTACATTTGCACGCCCTGCCCACGCGCTCCGTACCCAGAGTTGCCACCCGGATACATCATGGGCCCTCTGTAATCACAATATTTTTTATACAAATATTTTTTTAACTTCATAGTAACACATAATTATATCAAATAAGTATATAATATGTTTCAAATACCTATATTGCTGATTAATCATGTGTGGCATTCTTGTGATGATACTCGGCTCCTCTGTTATCGGCTTAAAAGGCTGAGGCGAGCCGGCGACAGAGAGAGTACCTAATAATGAAAATAATAAATTACAATTCAAAATTTATATCTGATAATAGTAATAATAATAATAATATATTTTTGTAAGTTATCGCTGTAATTAAAACTCAGAGACTTAAACGTTATCAAGTGATTTAATACCAAAGATTTACTCAAATACAATCTACCTAACAGTTGTAACAAATATGACTTGACAGTTCTGTTATATAACTGATGCAATATTACCCTAACTCATTCTGAACCTATTATAAGGAATTTATGAAGTTAGTATGTTATCAATTATATTTTTGGTAAAATATAAAGGAATATATTTCTTACAAAATATTGTTTTTAAAAGAAATATTATCATTTAATAACGAATAAAATTTATATTCCATTGTTGCTTAAATCGTGAAGGCAAAAGTGAAAAAAAAATGTCAACGTAGCTCACCTTCCCGCATGACGTTCGGCGGCTGGTCGGGCCGATGTGTGAGTGGTATCCGTTCCTCCGCAGACGCGATACCACGCAGCTCGGCGCGCACCTGTACAGACAACCCGTTGAGAGATTACTCTACATATTTATTGTTATCATGTTACAAATATTGGTGCAATCATTTTGCATGTTTAATACGAAGTGCGTCTACGTTAAAATATTTATATTTTTCTAATTTTTAATCTGTTCTCTTATATGGAAATCCGGCGATTTGGGCTATACTAGAACAGAACAGAGTAACGTCTGTCTGATCTGCCAGTGCCAAGGCTAGGTAAATATTTAATTCGTTAACGTGAATCGTCCATGTGATTGTTTATGCAACATGAGAAGCGGTTGGAATTAATAACTCATGTATTTCTTGTACAAGTAATACAGAAGACGTACCTGCAACCTCGGCGTCGCAGGGAACCGCTGTTCCTGGTAGTCCCCTGGATGCCTTATCCCGGGCGAGCCGTAACCCAGCCTCTCTGGGGGTAGAGGCCTCACCTGACCCATCATGGCGAACCCCCCAGGGCCCATGTCCTTCTCCCTCTTCATCCGCTTGCTCTCCTGCATAGCGAGCCGCGCCATTTTCTTCTCCTCTCGCTCCTTCGCCTTCTGCTCCTTCATCTTCTCCTTCTCCTCCCTCTTCTGTATCCGCTCCAGTTTGCGTGCTTCCTTCTCCGCTTGTTTCGCTTCCCGCTCCTGCCGTTTCTTCTCGCGCTCCGCCTAGTGTCAAATACGTTAAATATTCGTTACTGTATGTTATTATAATTAAACTATGTTATAGAAATCAATGCAGACCTGATTAAAAACGACTTTGTTGGCTGAATTGCCCATCTTACTACTATATCACTTTCTCTCTCATGGATTTATCAAAATTGATTTGAAATTAATGTACTGGGAGCATTCCGACCTCACTTTACCTAGCATTAAACAACCAATGTCGGACAGGACTAATCCTATTTGAAGATGTTTAAAACAGAATCTCTTCTTCCAAGGATTTAGAAGAAATTCCACATTTGTCTATAACAAATAACTAACAATCCATAGCACACTATAAAACACTATATAGCAACCTATAACACACTTCAACAATATCATATTCTGCCACAACTATGGTTTTATGTATTTTTTCAAATAAAAACGATATTGATTTTAATGAAGAAGCACATTGAACAATTTATTGGTTGAGTAAGGTTGAAAAGGTTGGTTGCAAATATACAAGTAGTGTGCTCTTACTGTACTATTATTATGATGTGCAAATATTTAGTTAAATTCTACATTATTATTTCAAGAATTTTATTGAACTGTCAATAATAAACTAAAAGTATTGTGTGCATTAATGTCAAATTAAAATCAATGTCAACTCAACAATATCAACAGAGGGGCAAACATTACAGACTACATTAGCAAGTCAGACTGCTATCAGTGAACCTTGGCAGAAATACGTTAGGAGCATTTATCAATTAAGAAAATGCGCAGCTATATTTCATCTTTAGCATTTAGGAATATTTTTTATTGTAAAAGTTTATATACGTGAACGAATTTCAGCTTAATCAAATAATGGAAATCGAATATATTCAATGAAAATTGTCTTAGATTACAACATTGAAAGTGAACAAAATTGTTTAATAAACTAATAAAAATACATTACAACTCACCTGGTTCGGCCGGCCCGGTCCCGATGAACCTTCCGGTCTCAATTCTGCGCGTATAATAGAAAGCATGTTAAAACGGCCCGTATTACATACAAATCAGTGGTAGCCTAAAAGGTTTGAACGTTGTTCTCTCACACGGGAGACTCGAATTCGAACCCTGCGTGCACGTAATTTTTCAAGTTATGTGGGTCCTACAAATTAATTATCAATCGCTTCCGTGAAAGAAAACATGATGTGGAAACCTGCCCAAATGAGAGTTCCTCTCAAAGTCGTGTGAAGACTTCCAATCCGCACTCGGGTAGCGTGGTGCACTGTGGTCCTAATAACCTCGGTCATTTATTTATTTATTTATTTGAACGCCAACATAATAAACATTGTTCATTATACATATCTAATTCACTGACAGTAATTTTCTTAATGCTATTATAATTATAGGCGTAGACAGCATGCAAGTAGGCGAGTATTTGTTCCAATTTCAATAAAATTAACACAAATTATTAATTAACTTTGTGTTTCTTATCTTAAAAATATGTACATGCTATTTATTAAATACAATACTTTTGACCAGTATCTATTTTAATCGTGAGCATTTGATTTCAATTAAATTGCATTCAACAAAACAAGAAATTAAAAATTGCTGGGAAAAAAAAAATAATAATAATTGACAATTGTAAATTTAAAATAATAATAATAATAAACATTGTATAATCATTTAACAAAAATAATAAACAATCACAATAATTTTGTATACGATATTATAACATTAAATATAATTAAAATTGAATCAATTGATTTTCAAAATTTCAAAATTCGAAGGAAAAAAAAAAAATGTTTCTGCTATATAATCGTCTCAATTGTTAAGTAAGTGTCATCGTGAGAGGAGACCCGATGCCAGCGATGGGAGGATTATGGGTTGTAATATTCATGACAACGATGACGTTGTCTTAAGTTTGTTTACCTTTAATTTTAACGCCGACGAGTTTGGCGAGCGCGTCGTCAGCGGCCGGCGCGTGCCCGCCGCGCCCCCCGCGACCGCCCCGCGGACCTCTGCGACAGGAGACACGCACGTATTAAACATTTTTGTACATTGGATTATTAAGGAGACATTATGCAAGATCATACATGTTTATTTTTTAAGAAATATAAGTATTCACAATATAGATTATTTTTATTACATGCTATTGATAAATGTTTACAATAAAGACTTCTTAAGGGTTCAGAATAAGGAAAATATGAAATAAAAGTTTGGAAATAATTCAATTAAGATAAAAGATAAAATTTCAATAAAGATAAAAGATACTAATAGAATTAGTTAATTGTGTTACCTGCTACCCCTGCCGCCCCTGCTGCCTCGCCCCCGCGCCGGCCGCGGCGTCAGCGTAGCCACGGGCGACGGCGCCTCCAGCGACTGCGCTTGAGCCTCTGGAAACATAACGTGCACATCAAAATGTAAAATTGGCAATAATTTCGTCATTACTATATAATATGTTGGAGTGTTATTGAGCCAGAACAGATATCTTGTTCTTTCTTAGTGCTAACTTGCTACCGTGTTCCCTCATTTGCTAAGTATTACGTGATGAGAACAGAGACGGCCTTCCTCGTCTTCTTGCTAGTGCTGACGGCAATAACAAAAAATAACGAGTTACACGTGCAACTTCTCTGTCTTAGTTCTGGTGACGCCTTCACGCAGCTTTTGCAGGAGGACGACAGCGGGCGGTCTTCTTGATGAGGTCGGAGATGGCCTTCCTCTTCTCATTGTCACATCGGACAACCACGATAAGACAACTCACCAAGATGCGCGTGTAGCTCCTCAGTCTTGGCTCTAGTGACGTCATCGGGCAACTTCTGTAGCGGCACCACGGCGGTCTTCTTGATGAGGTCGGAGATGGCCTTCCTCTTCTCCTCGCTGCTCTGGTCCTCGAGCTCACGCCGCCGCTTGGCGCGGTCCGACTCCCACTCGGAGCTGTCGTCGCTGTCCACCTTGAACTCGTCGGAGCTGTCCGGCATGTGTTTGCCGCTTGACTTATGCATTTCCTGTAAATGAGGTGTTTTGGCTATAGATTAACTTAAATCTTATGAGAGGTATTGTAAATTATACAGTTCTCTAACACTACCGCAAACATCAAAAATCTGTTTATGAGATAAACAGATTCTCAATTTAAAAGGGGATCTTTGTAAACTACCACAAAATTAACTGTGAATTGGTGAAAAATTAAATTAAACGTTTAAATATATACAATAGTAATATACGCTTAATCAACTTTAAAGACGCCACACACTCGCTTAGTACTTTGGCTACCCTGTGCTTAAACATTGACAAGTTACTACCAACTGTCACTTCAACGAGACTGTGTCACTCCGTTGCTGTTATTGTCGGTCTTAGGTTGTGTGTACATTCTAAAATGATAATCATCGATTAAAACGACACTTGAGAAATAACTGAACATTAATCTGTGACATTGACGCCTTATTTTTTTTTTATTATCAAAATTTTTATCGAGTCACTTCAACCCCTTCTGTCGCACCGCTTCGACTTGGCAGGTGAAATGTTAACAATGCACTCACATCCTCGGACTCGGTGTTGGGCATCTCGGTGTAGTTGATCTTCCTCTGGCGCGTGCGATGCTTGGGCGACCAGTCGTTGAGTTGGTCATCGCTGAGGCCGCCGTACGTGACGCGCGCGCGGATCACGTTCCCCTCGGCGTCGTACTGCGTCAGGCCGGAGCGCTTGCGCGACTTGCGAGACGACTTGTCCCGCTTGCCGCTCCTGTGTTTGGGCTTCGACGACGGTTTTCTGTTCGGACACAGCACAGCAGGGTTCACTATCGTTAAGCTACGGTTTCATAGCGGCGAGACTGAACCGATGAAGTCACTGAAATGTTTTTTATAGAACCGATCTGGGGAGATTTAATAGAATGCGATGTTTGACCGTTAACGGTGCGGTAATTACTACACATTTTTAAATATTAGTGCCGTTATATGCTTGACGGTATTGGATAAGTGTTTCCAAAGTAATGGTGCAACTATAAATATTATGTTTTTTTTTCTTGATTATGCGTACATTTTTTAAATATGCCATTTTTACTTCTATTAACACATATTTGAGTAAGAAGTAAATGACGGCCACCGTGTGACCGTTTGGGCCCCGTGCGTCAACTGAAACATGTTCGTATTTCGATAGTTTATGTGAAATACAACTTGTAAAATATGTCTACACTTAAAGAATTTATAAACAAAAAGACACAAACCGCTCCATAAGGACATGTTTTTATACAAAATAAGTTCAATTAAAATGAAATTAAGAAAAATCAAATCGTGATAAATCTTTAAGTCATACCGGATGTTTTCGGATAGCAGCGGAACTTCCCACAGCTCGCTACTAACTCTCGCAATGAAGTAGGGATGTAATGGATATGAAATTTTGGATCTGGATATATGAATAATATTTTACCACTTACGTTTACAGATATTAAATTATTTCGGATTATCCGATTGTTTTGGATATTTTCAGTTACGGATATAAGATAATTTAAGACTTTTAAAAATATATAATGTATTCACAAGGTCACAGTTTGACAGTTTGGCTCAAACAGCGAAAATCTGTCATAACGTGTTTAATTTAGCCTCGGCCTCTATTTGAAATTATTAGAAACTTTTTTTTAGACTCGGTTACGGTTTCGGATATATTTTTATTTCGGAAATCCAATAGTTTCGGCTATGGTTACGGAGCTCCGAAACATCGTAACACATTGTAACACTCACTTTTTCGACCACTCCTTGGTGCCGGTGGACTCACTCGAGCTGTCCTGGAACACTTTCTTCTTCTTCTTCGCCTCCGGTGACGACTCCGCCAGTTTAGGACGGTCTGATTTAGTAACGGTGAACGCATAAAAAATACATAAAAAAATATTATTCGATTTGAGATAACATATGTTGCTAACACTTGCATACTGAACTTCACTCGAGGTGGTGCCGTTTATTCACACAGCAGCATTGACTGGGCGTGCTATTTACCTGGTGTTCAGTAGCCACTGCAATCCAGTGACGTTTGTCACCAACGGTACCTTGCCTACAGTCTAATACTACTACAGAACTACTTCAGGTTGGTGACAAGTTAGATTGCTAATCCTGAGAGTTCCGTGAAGGCCGCCCAACTAGCTGCCACGCTCCTGCTCGAGTCGGCCGCCAAACGACTCGTCGTGTTCCGGCTGGGGGCTTGAGAGCCGGTACTTTCTTAATAACCTTCTCATTTCCTGGCCGACAACGCATCAGTGACACCTTTGGTCTTGCTGATGTCCATGGGCGACGGTGACCACTTACCATCAGATGGCTCGTCAGCTCGGTTCAGATGCAGTGAAACTACATTTTTATATAAGATAGACCAACCTTTCCCCTTCTTCTCCGGCCGGCAGGTCCGTCGTATTGGTAACGAGTCGGATGAACGTGAGTCTGTGTCGTCCCTCTCGGCCGATGAGGATATATCTTCCGATGTTGACTCCAGGCTGTGGAAATAACATTTAATAATATCCTCCTTGGTCAGATCTGTGCCCTGCAGTAGACGAAGAGCTGCTGGCCACTCACCCGGTGTCTTTGAAGTCCTCATCGGTCTCGTCGTCGTCTTCGGATGGCACGTCCAGCGAGTTGAGCTTGCGCGGCTTCCGACGTTGCTTTTTGCTCTTGCTCTTTTTCATTTCCACCGGTTTACCCTGGACGTACTCATCAACATGTACAAATGGTAATCACAGTGGACCTTTAAAGTACCCACAACGGCTGCATTCAATTAGGATCTATTTTTTTCATCTCAAATTATGTAAAATCTAAGGTAATTGGTTTGTGTTACAGGACCCAAAATGGAACCTTGAAAAATCGCATATTTTTAAAAATGTATAACATGAATGTGTAAAACTGTAGTGACTGTACTGTAGTACTGTGTATTTACTACCACAACACCGACTCTCACTGACAAGTTATTACGAAATTAATAGTTTTCATGTGTGTAGCTTCAATCCGTTAGTGGCTCACTCCAGGTCACGGATCTCTCCTCAAAATTGAGAAAGCATAGAGCGTACTTCACCGGAGTTTTATGACTTTCACAGGCGTCCGACATGACTTAAAGACTGCTATCTGGCGATAAAAATCGGTGCCTCCCAAAACACGGGAGAGCTAGCGGTCACTCGTTCGATTGATAAACCGCGCCCTCTGTTGGTTATTTCGTTCAATCACTTATGATTGCCACGACGCGAGCCCAACAGAGTCCTTCGAGCGATTAAACTAACCAAATTCACTTACAACACACTACTAAGTTGAGCAATAACCAATTATGAGTTGCAAAGATAAAAGTAATATTCACCTGTTCGATGGCCTCCCGTTCGGCTTTCATTTTTTCCTCCTCTGCGGCCTCTATGATAGTCGATATGTCTTTCCCCCTACCCTGGTTTCCGGCACTGGTCGTCGGCTCGACGTATTCCTCCTGCAAATAAACAAATACAATAAATAAGTCAACGATAAAATACCATAAATACTACACACCAAAATCTTCTACTAAAATTATAATAAGGAGGGTAGGTGAAAATACTTAAGTTTTGTCAGACGCTATTTACACTGCGATTTAGGATCCTCGACTAGAAAACTCGGGGACGTGTTATAGTATCAATCTTTAACAAATGTTTTTGGACCTCGACCTCGTTTTTATTGATTTCTGTTGTGTTTCGTCCACTCGGATCCTAAACCAGGTGTCGTTCGCGTCTTACGTAATCGACCAAAGCTTTCAAATTGCGTTAGTAGTGAACACTCGACCCGTGCGTATACCGCTGCGTCTACCTGCTCGATGGGCACATACGACATTTTGAGATCATCATAAGTTATACGCTCGAAAATAATGTAGCAAACTTGAAAACGACAATGTTAGCAATTTGTACAATATAAAAAAAAAAAGTTTACCTACAAGCTTACTTGCACACACGTTTCTTGCATTGAAAAATTGTAAGAATGATCGATTCGTTTACAACAAAGCGTTCAAAATTCATTACAACATCAACAAAGAACAAGGCCCGACCCTATCCTAATCTCGGTCTCTACGCGAAACAATCCCATGAATACTACAAAGAAACAATGAGACATGCATCGTAATAGACATACGTGTTAGTTTTAGTTTTACTCACGACACAACCGCAGCGAACGTCGTACGTCCGCGGTTAGTGGTGGGGGGATCGGTATAGAAGGAGTTTTTGCCAATCGAACATCACTTTGCCTACCTTGATGGCTGAACTAATGAGCCTATCGTACTCTTGCGAGCGGTATGACACGGGCAACTGTCTTCGAGCTCGCAACCTGTACACCGCCCCTGACGAGGAAGATGTCGACCAGCCACTACTTGCCTCTGTGGACAAATGGAACAACTGTCGGTCAACTAGTCACTTATACCAATCCACTGCCGCTAGAAGAGTGTAGCATGATACGATCGCTCCATGTGATCGAGGAGAGATTTGTGTTCTACAAAAAGCTTACATTGGGTCGAAGCCGTCCTCGATGAGGAAGATCGATCCCAGAACATTAACTGAATATTACAAAATAGTACATTTCACTTTTATCACGAGCCTCGGTTTGTTGACCCGAGCCGCAGGCGCGAGTTAACAATAGGGACGAGTTGAAATAGCAATTCCGCAAATTTAACCGTATCCGTAAAACAACAATGTAAAACATTTTTTCGAATTTCAATCATAAAAATAAAAATGCATAAATGTAGTTTCGCGGGAGTAACTTTGTTTTTTTAGAGGACATGGCAGGGCACCGATTTCTATGCATTCAACCAATTGAACGACAATAATATATCTAAATTCAAAATATTTTAAATTGCGTTATTTATTTATACGTATATATGAAAAAAAAAATTTAACTTTATATGTTAAATAAGTATACGCGGTAAAATAATCATTTCATTAAACAATTTTGTACAGAATACTTTTTAATTAAAAACCACCTTCATGCATTTCGAGATTATATGCAGGAGGAAAACGAAAAACTCTAGAGCGGAAAAGAATAACTTTCCGCACGCTAAACACACATGAAAAACTCTTTTTGAGCAAATTTATTAAAAAAAAATTGTTTAATGTCATTGTGATTTTACTTAATTATATGTTAACTGTTTCAATCTAAAGTGTGTAAAATGCAACTAGTCTTGAGATTTCAGCCATACACGTTAGACAACGCTCCGTTTACGCCTCTTATGCCATTTCTTATTAATATTACGTTGCCACTTATCATCAGATGGAAGTGTAGTCGAACATTGACTTATAAAAAGAAAAAAAATGGTGCTTGCGAGTATATCTACTTGGCGGCACTTTATATGCTTGGCGGCTAAGCTCCCTTGCTGTGAAAGAAGACCCGAGCTCCCTAAGTAGGAGGAGACGGTCGATATTAAACAACGAAAGGGAGACTATGGAAGGCAGGCAGTGTCAGGAGTGGAACAGTACCAGAGCTATCCTCGTGCTCGGGGGCGTGGTCCGCGTGTCGCTCGGCGCTGGGCGGGCGGCGCGCGCGCTCCGCCTGCACGGCCGCCAGCAGCGTGTCGTACTTGTCCAGCTCCAGCTCTAGCGCAGATATCAGCTTTTCCTGTCCACGACAACAGACGAATCGTGAAGGGTCACAACATAACATTAAATACAGTCTAGGTTTTAAATAGCCTTCAGTAATTTTCAATTTGGTTGTAGTGTATTCTATACAGAGAAAACGAAGACTGCTGATAGGCTTAACTTAAGCGACAGACACCGGCCTGTATTTTAATTACACACCGAAGCGATGACATTAAATACAAAAGGAACATTAGCACATACAGCTCATATGCAGCAATTTCGAGTGGCGGCCCTTTCAAATTGTTCCCCAACTGCATTAGTACCAGCAACCAGAGGTCGCTGATCACAACTGCTGACCACACTACGACAGACGCACCACGCAGAGATCCTCCCAATCAAACCGCAACGGCTCCATCCCCGTCGCAAAGTCGACGCGATGTGAAATTGCGAATTGCTGATAAATAATTTTGTGATTTATCTAAACAATATAAAGCTCTAATTTTAAAAATAGAGACACGCACATGCATCCGCCTTTCGCGCAGTCCACTCGCGTACACACGAAACTGCTTTTTATTTTTTTCCAATCTCGATAGAAATTTGTTCATTATGTTGTGGAAGTCAATCAGTCATTGAAGTCAATTTTAGATAACAAAAAATTTTTTATTGGCGCGTCATTTCTGTATTAAAACTATTAGTATTGTAGTATTATTAGTATTGTATATTGGAACTGGGGTTTCGGTTTTAGTGTTTAAGAGCTTCATAAGTGCTTCCAACTCGGCCTGAGCGCTAAACCCTCCAAAACTTCGTACCGAAGCAACGTAGTGGACACTAACTTTTGTCAATCACACGGAAAGACCTATGGATCGCAGTAGGTCGCTAATGAGTTGAAGCGCTTTTAGTGATGGTATTTTTTTTTACCCAAGTCAATGCGTGACTACAATCCCACCTGATGCGACGTAGCCTTAGACGGTCAAGCGCATTAACTTACTAAAAGCCTATTCACCGTTAAACTGACACATTATAAGATATACTGACATGGTTACACTGCGGGCAGTACCAGTCACCCTCCGGCACCACCAGCAGCACCGGCTTGAGGCAGCTGGCGTGGAACCCGCCGTCGCAGCGGTCACACAGCAGGATCCACTCTGGCTGCTCACCGCTGCCGCACTTCTTGCACACCCCGCCGTCCTCCTTGTCTGGTAACACCATGGAAATACAAAAAAAAAGAAGTGTTAAGGTCAGTGCTTTCTGCGATGGTCCTTATGTAAACGAAGAACGTATTGAGATAAATATTCATAGACATATATCATAGACATTTGTGTGACAAAATAACTGTTTATTCTCGGGTCATGGGTACTTGTAATTTCATATTTGTGTATGGCCATGCCTTCCGCAACACAGTGAATCCTAGTGCGGGGGTGTGAGTGTGTAAACGATATTATTATTTTTATTAATATCGCCCAAAAGATGTATAAAAGCAGATAATAAGTAAAAAACCATTATAAGGAAATCTGTCCAACCTGCTACTTCTTGCGCGTACCTCGGCTATTCGTGATTGCAAGTGTACCAGATACCTTCTTGTGGTGAATTCTGAGCTCTGAACCAACCACTTTAACCCATCGGTATTAATATGTGGAGGTATGATTTATTATTTAATTGGATAGCTAGGCTAGCTGGGCAGCCTTCTTCAAAAACCAAGCAATTTTTTTTTAGCATGTTTTGTTGGAGCCCTATGAAGCAGGTTGCCTAATTTCTTTTTGTTCAGCAACACTTTGATGACGTACATTGCATTATGGATGCAGATACTAGGATATTGTTATATTACCAACATGCACAAAATAATTTGTCAAAATTCTGTAAGCAATCTGTGTAATTAACCCTGAACTGTGCATAAAAAATATCGACAAAGTCAATAATGGTTGACCACGGTCGGAAATGTGATGGAAAGCAGCATATTGTGAGCACTTTCTTGTTTTCAATGGCATATTCCTCCTTCTGACTCCCAACTACAAACTTTACGACGGACAAACAATTATGTGGGGATCACTTAAGCCTATCTCTGGTGGTAGCACCTGGGACTTGTAATGTGTTGAGCATTGTAGCGTTTGGATCCAGTAAAACATATCATTGTGCAACGTCAATAAATAGTCGTGACAATGTACTTACTATCTTCCTGTAATGTCCTAGCTCTCTTTAAAGGTTCTGAAGGTTCCCCGTCCTCCAAATCGGATTCCGGCGAAAACTCGTGATCCGATTTACCGAATTCGACTGAAAAAAAAAATGTTTTGTATTAAAATTACATGTGATTTACTTAAAGAACAATTCATTATAATCTGATGACCTCTTTACAGCTGCAATGTAGATTTCTTTATCGATTATGTTTACGGAATTGTATGTCCGATTTTTATTGTAAGTTGTATTCTTAAAAATTTATAAAATATGTCAATCAAAACAAATTATACACGTGAATAATAGAGTAGCTTTCAGAGATTAAAAATACACATGCAGAATAGTAATGTCAACCATCCATTGGTAACAATAGGTTCGCTAAAAATCTTTAACGAACCATTTACTAGTGTTACTCACGATCCGGTTCGTCGTGCTCGAACAGCGGCTCATCGGAGTCGGAGTCCGGCTCCGGTCCGGTGGAGTCGGACGCGCGCCACGTCGTCTGCTTCTTAGATCGCTTCTTGATGTCCGAATCCGAACTGCTGCCGCTTGCACGCCACTCATCTTCGTCATCTTTTGCCTTTTGCAATAACAAGAAAATAAGTACAACAAAACATAGTAGCAATATTTGTATTTTTTTTTTAAATACAATAACAGCAATCAATTGTGTTCATATGTAATACAAGATAGTAAAAAAAAAGTGGGCATATAACATTGCTGAGTAAATCAGTAAAACTTACAGAATGAACTAACTACATACATCCACACAAAACTAATGAATCATCAGGATATTCTTAGGTCATACGGTTCAGGTACATAATGTTAGGTATGGGTTAGGACATGTATGCAGACCATAAACGCACTGACCTTCTTGGTGTGGATCATCTTGAGCTCCCTCAAGGCGACCTCCTCGAGATGCCTCCGCTCGGCCTCCTCCCGTATTTTCATCTGTGCAATACGACGCGACTGTCGCACCGGCGCCTCCGAGTCTGAATCCTTGTCTCTGTCCCTCTCTTTGTTTTTCCTCCTGTCTCGGTCTTTCTCCCGATCTCTACCTTTGGGTTTTCGTTTCATTATCTTCTTTGATGACTTCTTGCCAGCTGGAATAAAATGAAATACAAGTGGAATAAAATATAGGTTTATTTTCCATTTTACAACACTCACTAGTTATCAGGCGACCTAAATTACTTAAAATAATATACCTATGCTATATAAGGTTTCCTCTTCAGATTCACTAGAACATTTTTCCAATAATTTTGCTTCTACTTTTTTTCTGAAAATAAGAAAAACATTTATTTCTTCTTATGTTTTTGTACTTATCAACTGAAACAATAATTCCATATGGATTTGTAAATTCTGATGAATATATTACTTATTCTTACCTGGATGACGTTATAATTTTTTTTGGTTTGGTTTTTAAGCGTTTTCCACTTATGATAGGCAAGTCCTCTTCACTTTCACTTTGAGATTCAGATTTATTTTTATCATTAAGTGATGCATTTATCAGAGATCTCTTCAAAGATTTGCTAGATTTCTTCTCTTCGGCGTCTGCTTCATCGTTGCTTTTAGCGTTGGCTTTTGCATTTCCCATAATTTTTTTTACATTTAACTTTCCTTTAACAGCTTTAATTTTTTTTCTACTAGATAATGAATCATTTTTAGCTTCAGTATTTAAATCTTTGTTTTCTATATTGTCATTGCCAGAACAATCTATGTCGCCTAAAGGATCTACAGTTTCTTTGGAATGTGACTCAGAAATGTCAGATTCAGGGGTGGATTCAAGACGCAACTTTTTCGGAGGCAACGCGTCATCTATATGATATTCGTTGGTGGGGCTCTTTTCTTTTTCATTTTCTGCATTATTTACATCCTCCTGATCAGATGATACACTGCTTTTTCTCTTCTCTATAATACTAGCTTTACTATTTTGACAGTTATCTGTCTCTGCTACAGAGTTTACAACTTCTTTACTCTCGTCCTTCTTGAGTTTCCGTAAAATATTTTTCTTTTTAACTTTTCCTCTACCTTTTTTTATACTATTGTTACTTATTTTATCACTATCAGAAACACTTTTTTCATTAACACTACTATCTCGTTTTGAACTATTGTCACTAGTTTTATCATTTGAATTGGAACCATTAGATTTATCAAGATCTCTAATACAATGTTTCTTTGAATCTGACTTATTGATATCTGAACTATCATTAGGTTGTTTTTTAAATGACCGTTTATTTACAGAGGGAGAACTTTTCAACTGAACACTTTTACTTATCCTACTTTTACTACTGGAAATAGATATATCATTATGTTCACCATTACATTCTTCATCAACGTTGTCCACATCAGAGTTCTCTTTGCTTTGATCTTTTTCAACTTCTGGATTACCAGTATCATTTTCAAATCCCCAGCCCTCGCCATAAAAATACATGACAGGCTCACATATTTCTTCCCCGATAATGTAGGAACTTTCACAATCTGCACCATTACCCTCTCCAGTTACTATCATCACAGGTTCTTCTATCGCTTCACCAATTGCATCTTCTTCTGTAAATACTACAGATTCTTCATTTTCTTTAGGTTTTATAACACTTTTACTATCATTACTACATTTATTTACATCTATATTAGATTTTTCTTGCTGTGATTCAGTTTCAGATATCTCACTAGTGTCTATGTCTTTTTCCTCATCCTTATTTTCTACTTCTTTAATGTTTTCATCTCTTTCTGCTTTACCAAGATTATCTTCTTCTACAACACTTTCTTCTTTAGATATATTGTCTACTATAGTGTCTTCTATATCTACATTATTTGCTTTTTCTGAATTTTGACAAATAACCTCTGTATTGCTCTTCTGTACATCATTTGTATCTTTTTGCTCTTTCTGTTCATCACTTTCATGTTCTGATTCAGATTCTGGACTCAAGAATTCCTCATCATTTTCCTCTTCTATGTCTGATGATTTATTAGGCTGAAATAAACGTGATATTTTTAATTGATAAATGTTTTCAAATTTATTAGCTATATGTACAAATTAATACAAGCAGAAAACTTTCAACCAAATTAGATGGTGGTTTGGACTATCTTCAAAATACTATTCAACTGAGATCTTTTACATTGTATTATGGAACAGGTACTCGTGATTTATTTATTGCCAATATTACTGTAACCTGTATTAGAAACATATTGGGAATATCTGGTACATAATAAAATGAATAAATTCTGTGATGACATTAGTTTAAAATCATGGGATCTATTAACTGTAGCTTCTAGCAGCATAAATGGATAACAAAATCCTTAATCCTCGGCAGTATAATGCTATTGTGACCATGTTTGAAAACATATTTCATATAGATGCCTTCACAAACTATTAAACCAAATGAATTGTGTTAGCCTCTGTGATTATACCTCTGCGTGAGAAGGTACATCTGCACCACTGGAATCTTCATTGATGTTACATGCAACTGAGGCAGAAATTTCCTCTCCACTCTTCAACTGACTTATAATTTTCACCATTTCTTCTCTATTCCTGTAAAAATTAAAAAGCAATATAATATAATTACAAAGCATTCTTCTCATGAAACCTAATGTTATATTGTGTACATCCATCACATATTCATTATATAAAATAAAAGTCAAAATAAATACCTTGCTATCAACTGCCAGGTTTCTTCATCCTGATCCTCCTTATAAAGACAGAGGTTGGCATCATGATCCACTTGGAGCCAGTACACACAACCATTTTTGTCTCTGCCTATTGGATCCAATCTTAGATCTTTACACGATATTGCATTGACTGCAGTCTTGAACTTTGGATGACAAGTAAACTGATATTCCAATAAGATCTGTAAAACAGATATGAAATTAAGTTCTTAGACAAAATATAATATCAAGTATAAATGCTACTACAATGAAGTCATACTACCTTGATAAAAAACATCATATTAGCAATTATTGTATATTGTCATTTATTATAGAAGTAATACAATTTACATATTATATTATTTATTTCCTTGCATATACATTGCACATACATATACATTATGCATATGTGTATATAGTGTAAAATCTAATTTTTAGCTACTTCCAAAAATAACACAATTTTAACTTCATAATGAATTGAAAAAGTACAGCTTATAGCTTCAGATGGTTAATAGCTAATCAAAATAAAATTAAACTATAGCAAAAGCCACAGAGACACACCTTCTACCAAGAATTTACACACTTAGGAAAAATAAACCATCCATACACTTATATGTAAAAATTTTGATTTTAAATTAATGTTATCAAAAACAAATGTTATGTTAAAACAAAACAACAATAACTATTAAGAAATAAAAAGAAGATATTTATACAGAATGTTGATGGCAAGACTTCTAATATAGCAATGACTCACTTTTAAGATTTTCAACTTGACTTGTACACTGGCTTTCTTGTAAGAAAACCTTTCGATTTCCCAGGCTTCCTGATGGTGAGCCTGTTGATGGCAAAACTTGATCAAACACCGCTCCCATCGGTTCGATTGCACAGATTTCAGCGCGCGACGCAACAACCTCAAATGAAGCTCCCTTAACGGGTCCAACACTAAAAGAATAAAAGAGTACATACATGTTTGTTTATATTCACACTAGTATTACGACGCTTGTAGCTCACCTTCTTGTGTGTTTTCTATCAACTCCTGCAATTTCACTATTGTAGGCACCTCCAAGTTGTATAGTTTACCGAAAACTTTTAAAAACGAGTATATTACTGCGAAATTAGGATCATTCGTACACGAAATTTCACCATCAGACGCCATCGTCGTCAATTATTATGCTCCTTTACTTAGCATGGTTAAACTATTCTCACTACCGGTATGCGATTTTTTTACTTATAACTATCGGAAAATTGTAAAACATGTACATCATTCACCAAAATATCTTCATTTTACAAGTATTGAAAGCTTCTTTCCTTAGTTTCTAAAATAATAAAATAAAACTCGGTGACAGCCATCGCCCCATAAACAACATAGTCGGTACAATAGAGTATAGATAGTCCGTCCTATTATAATTAATTACGGTAATAAACAACCTTACAAAATACAGTCAAGGTCTTCCTATATACAGCCATTCATAGACAATGTATTATGAACAAGATAATTTTGTTCTTCTTTCGACATTAAAAGAATTATATCATCACAGAACAAGACGGTAGAACTGAATTTTTAATGAATGCGTTATCAATGCTGCTCGTACTTAATATTTATGGTATACATCAACCTAACTACTCTAGTTATCAAAGGAAACATTCAATTAGTAAATCTTACAAGGAAATAAATTGGTACTTAAAGAGTAGGAACATTTGATGTCGCTATTCAACATTAGATTCAAATATTTTTTGGTTACTGTTAGTGACAAAAGAAACACTTCAACACATGAATAAGAAAATACACATATTTAATATAGTAATTCATATTCTGCGCGGATATTCACACTACACACAGAGGAGAGAAAATTTTAATATATATATTGGAATTTAAAATACCTAGTATAGAAAGAATATTCAAAATATTTCTTTTTTCATGAAATATATTATTTGAGTAGCAACGTCGCATATAACTTTCCGAAAGACTATAAGCTACACACAATGAAATTCATAATTATATATAAATATTTGTGTAACTATTTACTGTGTATAGTGAATATAATTTATAAAAGAATCCTTGAATTTTCCTATCTATACAATTGGCGTCGGTATGATGCAGAAACATATCTAGCGCGATAGCAAAAAGCTTGATAAAGTTGCTCATATTTAAAACATTACTTGGTATTAAACAGCCAATTTGTTTTAGCGCTGTTCAACATTGAAATATCGAAGGCAGATGAGTATTCCCACATACATATAATACTGTTTTATCGTCCCCTTCTCAAGGTAATAGAATCTTAAATTCCAGTAAATTTCAAAGTTCTCTGTGGTTGAATTTATCTCTGACAAGACGTTATATATATATAAAATATCTGTGGTATTAGTAATGCATATATATATATATATATTCTCCGTACCCCTCGATTCAGATATGTAGCCGTCTGTCACACGCGTTGCAAAAAAAACCAGTAGAGGAGTGTGTGTGTGTGTAGGATTTCGTTTAGTTTGTGGATTTGAGTGTTTTTTCGTTTCTTATTGTTAAGATTTAAACTAAATAACAACAATCATGTCGTCAGTATGTTGTGGAACCAAAAAACAAAAACTGAACGACTCTTACTGCAATAATCTAGAGCGACCTATAAATGGTTACCATGAATCCGTAGCTATTCCAGATATGTGTTACTTTTGTTTCGATGTTTTGTATTGTCAGCTGCATAGTATGGAGCCTCCGCAGACGCCAAATTTTACCAATGATGCATAGTAAGTATGATGCAGTGTAAGGTGTAGTGATGAAACCAAGGGGGCTGTGAAGAACATTACACAAGGGATTGCTTTGTCTGTTCGTGCCTTTTGTCTTGAATTAGGTTGGAATGCAGTGCATAATTTCATAGAATTGAACACTTGTTACGGCTATGCTTAAAATTTCGAAGTAAGAGTGTAAGAAAATCTACTTTTTAACTTTCTCCTAATTTGCATAATAATTGTGTACAGATCATTATGTTATACAATTATATTACTTTTGAAAAATTTTGCAACATATATGGGCCCACTGCTGGGCTTGGGTGTCCTCTCACAATGGAGGGGTTAAGGCCATAGTATGCCATGCTGGCCAAGTCCATTTATTGTATGTGTATTTTGAAAATACTCTATTATATTACTAGACTAATAAAAATGTATTAAAATAGGTGCTCAATTTATACTATATAATTAAAAAACATACATCTCACATAAAAAATCAACAGAATATATAAAACAGTAGATAAAAATATCTAGCACAAATATATCTCCTTATAATTTGCCTATAAAACAGAGGTACACCTCTTTTGCACAATTGTAATTAATATAAACCTATTTGTTAGTGTATGTTCATAGGATGTTTGGGTTTTCTTAGAAGAGGACCTATCGGACCTGAAATAGGAATGTTTATGAATGAAATAGTTATGAAATGAATACGAGCCTTTTGGCAAATTGCATGATAAAGACTATATAAATTTATGACTCAAAAAATAATGTCATTATCACCTATCTTATGACTACTGCCACAATACTCAAAAGTCTGAATTGGAATCATTTTTTCCAATTGATGTTATTTAATAGTTACAATGATAATACCAAAAGTAACAAAAGGTATTTCAGTAATAATAGCTCTTTAAATACTTTTTGTATGATAATTTGTATGATAATGGAGTATCTTTACAACAATAAAACTGTTTAATTTAGTCTTTGTATCATTGTATTAAAGTGGGCAAGGTTTCTAGAAATGTTGATGTACAAAGAACTCATAGAAAGACAGTTTTTTTAAGTAACACTATTGCTAAAATTAATAACTATATTAAAGTATATTGTGCTTTTGTTAGTATATCTACACCTATAATATTGTATTCAAAATTAATTAATTTATAGTAAGCTAGTAAAATAATAATAAGATTATCTTAACTAACTGAACAACGGTTATTAAATGATCACAAATAACATTTATTATGCTGCTCCATTCCTGCTGAATAATGTGCGATGCAGTTCTGGTCTCTGTATCACAAATTTAATCCAGATTGTACTGGTACATATTTTTATTTTCCTACCTGCTTAACTACCATCTTTCTTTTATAATCAGCAGTAAAATATTATTAAACTTTTTCATTTCATCACAAAACCATTGAATAAGAAGGTCTCTTGTTACCTTCTTGGCTACAGACACAATGCTTTTGAGGATATGGCTGTGCATTGTCAGTGTTGATTAGCTGCCCTATTACTTGTATGTTAGCTTAAAACTACTAAAACTCATTACAGAATAACTAAAGGTTATGGCTGTTAACATTGACTCCAATTTATTCTTTTAAATCCATACAATGTCTCCGTGTCATTCTTGTTTTTGAGCATATTTGTGTTGTATTATAAACCATCGCTACTGTAAAGGTAAACTTACTTAATTCAGGCTTGGAAACCTATCTGAGATGGAGCATATAGATGCATGCCACTGCCAATAATGAGATTAGAATGTTTCATTCCACTTTCTCAGTCAAAGTTCTAACCAATTTAAAATACTGTTAGTTTCCCACCTACAATAACAATCCTTTTTGTTTAGCTGTGCACTTTAAACTTCACAATTGTTTTAATAGTGACAAAACATTATTTCAGTCCTCTTTTTGTGACGTGGAAGATTGGCAAGGAGCACCGTCTCAGGGGTTGTATTGGAACTTTTAATGCTATGCACTTGCATTCAGGTAAATGAATATTAATATATGTCATATTTAAAATAACAATTTATTGTTATACATATGAACATAAATTTTAATACTCAATAATCATTTATATATGAAGTTCATAAATACACTGACTTGTGTTAATTCAGAAAGTTTATATATAACTGTGTATGATTAAAATTTGAACATTGTTCATGTTGTACCTTCATGGCACCTGAATGATGGTTTTTAAGAAATATAGCATACAAGTTGATGGGCATATTTTAAATTATTATTTTTTCAATATAATTAAATTTATGAAGCTGGCTGCTGTTGGAGAATAGATAGAAATATTTTTTATTATAGAGTTATTATTAGTGTTATGGTTACAGAATTTGCCTTTGATCCTCCTTGCGGTGTGGTGTACTTTATCAAATTGAGAAATTATTTTTTAACCAGTCAAATATTGGGCATGCAAATATTTTTAAAAGTTTGTTACTATGATCCAATTATATTTTGTTGGGTACACAATTCTCTTATACAATAAAAAAATTAAATACTCAATTTAGGTTTTGGTATTACTGAACCTTTAATTTTGTGTGATAATTTTTTTTACACCTATATACTATAGCTAATTCATTGACAGTGTAGATTGTCAAATGATTACCATAAAGCGAAGTTAGTATAAAACCTAGGGACTGGGTTCCATACTGAGCTACAGCAGACATTTCTTGTGTCTTGGCAGTGTTTGTAATGTCCATACCAGTCTTGAAAAAAGTAATTGTAATACAGGGGTGTGCATGAGTATCGGTTAATTTTTATTACAATACAATACAATGAGTAGCTAAGTTATTTTCCTGTGGTTTTAATAAGATATGTCATACATGTGGTATAATAATTAAGCCAAGGTATATATTACAACTTGTAAGATGCAATATGCAATCCAGATTTCACACCAGGTGGTCATTCCACCTTCAAAAAAGAACTATTAAATAATTGTCAACAAGAATCACATTCTTATTGATTTGATACTTATTTTAAAATCAATATTGCATTAGCAACTTGAATTTGCTATCAACACATTATCTAATTGGCTACAACCTCAGTTAATCTGTAAACATCTACATTAATCATCTATTAAAATTAGTAGTAACATTTATATGAAGGCAGTAAACAGAATGCAGACTACCTGATGTTAGGTGGTCATACTGGCAATCAATCTCAGATGAAACTAGAATAATATCTAGAATCAACTATATAATACTGACTAGAATAACTCTTATATGAAATTTATTTTGTTTTCCTGGAGGCTAAAATGGTACTCCTCTTTGAATCTGTGTCAGTAACCTTAACTGTAAAAACAGTTGCTAGGAGTCACTTATTTCTTTATTGAATTTGCAAGGTTTAGTAGACTACAACCTGTAGCTAGCTTTATATTAGCTTGACCTATGTGAATACATTATACCCCATTTCCAAACACCCAGTTACTCGGTATGTATGTATGTATGTGTTAAGAACGGATAATAATACAATAATTTCAAGTATTTTGGTATTCTGATTTTGTGATGTGACACATCACAGATAATTAAATATATATTTGTCATCAAACCAACACTCCTTACAATAGATACATTAAAATAGAATGTCATCATCCTCAGGCCTCCGAGAGTACGCTATAACAAGCGCACTCAAGGACTCCCGGTTCACGCCGATAACCCGTGAGGAGGTCCCGCGGCTGACAGTGTCGGTGTCTATCCTGCAGCACTTCGAGGAGGCGGAGCACTACCTCGACTGGAAGCTCGGCAAGCACGGCATCAGGATCGAGTTCATCAGCGAACGTGGCTCCAAGCGCACCGCAACCTACTTACCTCATATCGCCACTGAACAAGGTATATAGATATCATGACGTGACTACAACCCATTAGTTTGATGCCAACTGAGAAGATCCGAAGCGTGGGTCGTGTTTACAGTTTGTGACAAACTTTATGTCGTATTGATTTGAAATAAATATATTGGAAGTTTGATTACTCAGATGGGGACTGTAAGAAGGCTTAATGACTGCTATCATACTTAATGTCTGGGAAATATTGCCCATCGTACGCTATGAATAAACACAAAAGTGTATCTAAAACTTATGGCATTTTTGCTGTCTCAATTCAGAGCTCGACCGACGTTTCTTTTACATTTTGCGCTCCGTTTTTATTATGTAAATAGTAAATCGCCTTTGTCTAACAAAATAGAATATATTAAAATATATTTATGTTATTTCTCATATGTATACACATGTTAAATAGTAAATAGGGAAGTAGAAAATAATGACGTACATTTGACAGAAATAAACATAAGGACAATAGTTATTTTTGTCGGCGAACTTATCCTTGATACGGGCATTGGAACGACACGATCAATGCAATGATGGTTATTTCGCACCAAATTACGAAGATGAAGGTCGAAGACCGCTGGGTTTTGATAGGTGTTCCACATTAATTCTTTAATTAAAATCCTTTTTTTTTTTGTCACCAATTAAATCGTTTACAATAAGTAATCTTTATTTTTTATTAAGGTAGTATGCGATTGAATATTTTTTTTGGGATATCGCGTTTATTGTTAATCAGATACAAATTAGGCAATGTATGTAGTTTCAACACGTAGGTAAAATTTTAGCAATAACTTCTGTATTTACAATAGGTTCCTGCGGCACATAGCGATTATACCAGCATATGCATAAAGTTACCGTTCATGGACAAGAAGTACAAGGGACAAACATCGAATATTTCAATAAAATTCATCATCACCGCTAACTAAAAAATGTTATATTCTGTATGCACTCAGCACTACAGCCTTGTTTAAAGGGGGTAAGGTCATTGAAACATAGACGTACTGACTTCTGATTAACTGAGATAGGCATGATTAATGCTTATATATTCTATATATATGCTTATATATATATTCTAGCGGCCTCGTCCGGCTTCGTTCGGGTCGGACTATTAATTATATGTACATGATTATTAAAAAAATCAATACTTTTTGCCCTGATTCGACATCGTTAGGTTAACTGACATTTTATATAGACAATTTTCACGAAGATCGGTCGAGTTGTTTTGAGTTATCTCGAGACATACACGATAATCTCAACAAATTTATACAGCAGTTGAGATATGCATGCTGGAAACAAACCAAACGTAATTTCACTGCTGAAACAGCCAATCAGTGCTTCATAGAGGACGTTAAGCGGTCACTGTTTGCTGTCAGATAGCAGTCATTACGGTTCTTAAAACTTGTCTTTGAAATTTCTAATATTTGGGTTCGTCACTAACGTAATGTACATGTGATCGTTTGCATGCGGTTGCTTTATGCATCAGTCTTCCTCAGTTTAAAAGGAGATGCTTGAACCTATGATAGAACTAATGGGTTGTAGCCATTAACCAGTATTTTTATATTGTTTGTGAGTGCTATGGGGTATGTAACAAGGCGCCAGGCCCCATTGTGTTTTGAGGGTAAGAAGGATACTAAAGTTTTATCCCATTATTCACCGTGTAAGTGTGCAAGCAAGTGTCATCATTGATCAAGTGTGATCATTACATTACTTTCAAAATCCTCATCTAGTGCAAGAGGGTTTAATCGATTATATACTCAGTGAAGAGGAGTCTCTTTCGAGTATTAAGATTAAAATCACCATTAGGGATATAACAGTCACACAAAGTAAGCTATAGTGAACCACGTTAGCTAATTGCAGATTAACAGATTTAACGTGCCTATGACAATTTTTCCTGTTTCCTCAAGATATTTCTTTTACCAACGCAATGCTAGTTATAAAAGTGGTCATAATTATAAAATCAGAGGTGGGATGATTCGAATTAAACTATAATGTGAACTATACTAACTTTCAGGTTGGGACCAAATTCAAACAATCGACTCGCTTCTCCGAAAGGGAGGTTACAAGTCGGCCATCACCGCTGACGTGAGACGCAGCATCAAACTGACCCGGTACCAATCCGAGGCAGTCTCCGCCACCTACAACGAGTACATCAACCAGCGATGCTAGCAAAAGTTTCTCACGCCCGCTCTCGGGCACGGCTATGCCACGGCGCATCGGATGCCGTGCGCGTACCGACACGCGTACTGTCATAGCTATAGTGTTAACGTAGCCTCTAAGTTTACTTATAGTGGATTAGGATGGACTTGGGGAGACAATACGATGCAGTATCGCGCGCCCGCCCACGCACGACCGTACAGACAGAACTGTGCTCAATGTGACCCAGGACCCAGCGGCTCTTGGTACGAGAACGATTAATATTAAGTCCAATCACTGCCAACGACATTCCTGTGAGGAACATCAAAGGTGCCATCTCTTAAACAATGAAGTTATTAAATCGCTTTAAACGTGTGTTAGGACGTTAGGGCCGCTTCTATGTTAAATTGAGGTTATAACGATAGGCGATGCATAAATTTGTTCGGCTTGTGTACAATGAAATGTTGATGTCTGTACTGTGCCTTTCTTTGACATATGGGATGAAATCTTCAAAAAACACCCAGCCTTCCGTAGAAAAGTCTTGGGTTATTCGATGTTTCTATTTACTAAAACATCTTCGGTAACTAGTTGGCGTGAATCGAGGAAGCTTCAGGTTTTGATGTGTACGCACCGGTATCTTCATACGCAACGTCCAAAGGCCTCGCGCTGAAAGCTAAAAAGGACCTGTCAATTTACTGCTTCACACAAGCCCCGCCAAGCTCGGCGAGTCTTGCCGTCTTCTCGAAGGTATCCCTTTCAATCAACACCATCGTGTAGACCTCGTAACAGACAATATTGAAGAAGTCTGAGGCGCAGGACCGTGTTGTATGCGAAGGACACGGAGGAATCCTGCAGCGAATACCATTCTGGTGGTGATGGTCCATCCCGACCGATATATTAGACATCCATATTATGTCTTATTTTTATGATACGAACTGTAAAATCGTCCATGCGGCCTTTGATGTTACGGAATTAGAAATTTAACATTAACATTATGTCGAACATACTTATGAACCGACTTTCGTCTAGCCTCGTTTTCGTGATAGATTAAAGTGTCCATTTTACAAAAATCTGTATAGATATAACTTTGCAATCCGCCTTACATCGGTTTGAAAGAATAGCGCTGCATTTTATTCTAAGGTCACAAAGCATATTTGGGACGCTAAGTCGTGGGTTCAAGGTACGTGAGGTATTGCGGAGGCGACTTTTATCATAGACGTGAATGACTGAAATGAATACCCACACAAGATCGAAAAATGTTTAGCATGAATGATATCAATATTGTCCAAAGTTATATTTCTAATTAAATTTTCAGCTATGGCAAATTTATAGTTCGGTTAGATTTATTTCAGGTATGTTATGGAGCTCCGTAACCGTAACTATCGGATATCCGAAATAAAAATGTCGAAACCGTAACCGAATCCTATAAAAAATTTCGAATAATTCCGGTCTAAATTAAACACCTTATGACAGGTTTTCATTATTTGAGCCGATACATTATTTTATTATGGGTTTTTTCTATGATTATAAATAAGATAATACCTAGAAAAGAAGTCGAAACTATTACCTTGTAAATACATTATATATTTTTTAAGTTTTAAATAATCTAACATCCGTAACCGAAATTGTCCGAAACAAACCGTTAAAATGTTATTCAAATATCAATATCCAGATCTGAAATTTCATATCCATAACATCCCTCATTTATTGTTGAATTTTTGTGATAATTTTGGGCAATATAATTAGTGTTTTTTCAGTGTTCAGTTTCAGCAATTAATGTATTCTGTTTGTTTTCAACCTTCAAGGCCGGTCGTACTCTGTTATTATTACTGTATTGTGAGGCCTTCAATATAATTTGTGTTTAATTATATGAAATATGAAGTCCCATTTTAATTTTTAAACGTTCACAGTAGTGCCCAGAGAAGTTATATTTGGGAACCTTTTGTAATGTATCATAAAATGACTTAAGTTCAAATAGGTACGTAAAATAATATATGCAATAATGTTCATTTCTAATAAATTCTATTCCGGATTCTAATAAACTTAGCGTCGTTGACCTATAAATAATGTCTAGTACAATAATAATAGTGAAGAAGAATTAAAGGATAGTTGTAACCATGATTTTAGCGATTATGGATTATTATTGGACGCCGGACTTTAAGCTCTCCAGGTCTGAATATTTATCGGACAGTTCGTTGATCACCGTTTGAAAGTGCACTCCTGGACATAATAGGCATCCTTTTGGTTTGAATACAACGGATCAGATCTGAGATAAGTGAATGACCTCTATTTATCATCGTCCATGTGATTGGACGTCGGTTAATAATTTCAACAAAATTTGTACCACCATGGTTTCATGTCTATGGTGGATTTTACTTATCCTAAAAATCGTGAGTTATATTAGTCAATAATATAGAATTTTAATTGACACTAAATTATAAGGGTTAAATCAGGGTGTACAATACAATACTGATCTATGAACTTTCTTTAGTAACACAATAGAATTATGTGCATCATGTAGTGTACGGGATTCTTTAAAACATGTATTAACATAGCTTCCTGTGCGATGTATGTATTCCTGTGTCAAAAGTTTCCTACTTGTGATTAATTTGATGAATCCATAAACAGTGTTTAAAGTCATTTGAAACATGTAATAAATAAAATTTTCTTTATTGATTTAAATTTTACTCTGTATAAACGAGAGAAATAATACGAGTTTCATCAATTGTGTCTAGCATTGTTCGTGGCGATGTATTTTAGTATAATATCAGGGTAAAATTTTATATCAATACGGTAATTGTATTTTAGTCGGAGGTGAAAATTTTTTTGCGTAGTTCGCTCTTAGTATATCTGGGGATGCACCAATCAGACTTGTCTACTTGAATCCGTTCATTCAGACTCTTAATGATTCCATTGGAGTTTAACTCATAGAAACTTATTTTCAATCCATTTCATTTAATTTTATGTATTGCATGAAAAATTGTTGCTGTTTTTAAGACGATTGTGGTTTAATGACCGTCGACACTCACGAGGATAATCGCCGACACGAAGTGCGAGTGGCAAATTGTTTTTAATTTATTCTTAATGTATCGGAAGGTACTTATGTCAAATAATTTAGTAACCGGCGGTAAACTTGTCGAATTTAGCCATCGATTCAGAAACTTTAAATTTGATCTATTTATAAATTTCTTTGGCATAAAAAACAAAAAAATTATATATTATTTCCTTTTCACTGAATATGAACTAGTTTAACACGAAGTAAGTCGTGTAACATTGATGCCAGTGACACCACTAAGTGGACAAAAAAACTGACTTAAGTAGTGTACCTCCCGTATTTGAACATATGAGCAGTAATGTTAAGAATAGCATAATGTGTTTTTATTTATACCCAAATCACGTTTCGGGGGTTAATGTGATAAGGTAATGTAAATCCGATTACACACGTTATAATAATATAATTTATACAGCAAGGCACGACAGCACTATTTTTGTGTACTTAGATTATGTATCAATAGATAAATGCGTGTGAGAATATAAAACTGGTGAAAAGCCTACAAAAATTGTTAACACTTCGAATCCTTTGATTTAGTCTTAGAGCATAGTTATATGAAAGTGGAAAATTCCAAAAAAAAAATCTATATAATGTAAAAGCAATTACAAATTTATATATTGTAAATTAATTAAGCATTAATTTGTTGTAGAGTGTAAGTGGCTGACTTTATCAATATTTTTAATACGATTGTTGTTATGTTGGGAGCTCTTATTTTGTTGTTGTGGGATGTCAGCGGACGGTCTTTGATAGTGTAAAAAACGTCAATACTTGAATATTGAATAATTGAAATACAATAAATGTTTTTTTTAAACGTGAAAATTATACAACACTGAGTGAGTATACACACCTACCTCTTGTCCTTCGATCGATTGGTATACCTACTAACTTTTTATCTGACGTTTGTAATTGAAATTTGAAATTTATGTTTCCTTTTTCATTTAATTTCATTTTATTCATTCAGCGAAGGCTGTAGCTGCAATAGTCTTTTTCGGGCTGCGTCAATTGAATATTAGCTTGGGATTAAAATTACGTTTTAAAGTGTGTATGTTTGAATGATACAGTAATTGTAGCGTATCTTTTCAATGAACACAGTCCCTACAGGAAATGAAGGCAGTTCAATAAAAAATTATATTGATCTACTTGGTGATTCAATTACTAGACAAATCATAGTGCCAACAATTTCTGATGATTTTAATTAATTGGTATAACATTACTTTAGAGTATGATTAAAGCAATCATATCAAATCAATCGTTTTTCAATATTATATAAGTTATGATAGTTGCGAAAATATTACATCTTTAATTATAACAAAATCTAAATTGTTATTCGGTATTCTGTTATGAATGAACAAGGTTACGCTTATTCGAAATAAGGATGCAGTAATTATATAAAACTTATATACAAAAAAATAATGTAAGATAGTATTTTTCATACGATCATGGACCGTTTGTAGATAATGTTCGCAGCATCTAGAATACGTATTTATTAGTCCCCTAATAGAGAGCTAGATCTTTTAAAATTCGGTCACTACCTTATTTAAACAATGTATTGTAACTGTGAGAGCGTAACGGTACTGAAAATAAGCAATGCGTGAGTTAGAAGTTGGTTTATAGGAGGTTTTTCGAAGCATTTAGCAATAATTATGCCTTAAAAATTTTAAGGGGCGGCGTCAAAGTATTTCCTGATGTTCTGTACAAGTTCTTCCTTAAACAATTTGAAATCTGTAAATAATCTTCAAATTAAATTCCCGTGTACACATTTGAATTGATATAAAATATGTACAGTATTACAATGAAAATCGCTACACAAACGATGGAATGTTGTAAAGGTATGTATTTATTCGATACGACGATAATGGCGCCTTCGTTTAAAATTAATGGAAGTCGTTAGTACCGATTGTAAGAAAATGTTACGGGATGATAGCTAATAGAAGAAGTCCGTTTGTTACGCTCGACTCCTATTGGTCGAGGAAATCTATACGTAAATTGTCGTACTGGTGCACTGACGACCGTTCGCCGTTAGACATAAGGTACATATTGGCATGTGTTCAAAATTTTGTGATGTACTTCCTCCGGAGGCAGTTGTGTGATTAGTTTGTTGTCCGTTTTTTTTTGTATTTTGTAGAGTATGGTTATAAAAATATAATAACATAGGTTACATTACAGTGTTGATTTTTTTAATCATCTAAAATTACCTAAATTTTATACGTTGTCTCTATACTTACTGCTATTTTTGTACCGCAATGCAGTGTAAAAGAGAAATGGATAATTACGCCTGCGAAACTGGGCAGTTTAATAAAATAAAACTTATAATGGTACTTGTACGGTGTGTTAGTGGCAATGAAGAAAATATATTGCAACAATACATCTATTTAGAGGCTATACTACAATTTACGTTACAACTTAATTTTTTAGAGATTTCCCATCTCCATGTGCTGCGTCTAGTTTTTTTTCTATCTCTAATATTTCTTGCCTCAGTGCATAGTTGTTTTTCATTTCAAAGTATGTTATAATAGACGCAGCGGCTAATTGAATAGCTGCCATATATGCTAGTGAGCCAGTGAATGGCTTGGTGGTCTTCTTCAGGAAATTGAACATCACTTTGGGACCTTCACTAAGATCTGGAATTCTATATGTACCATACCTGTTCGCAAACTGAAAACATTTGACTTATTGGCTTTAACAATTTTTGAACATTATGAAAGCATATCAAATGTGTGCTATAATTTATTGCATACATTTGATATGTGGCTTCCTTTTACCATCAGTATTATGTAATTTTGGTGTTCATTTAGAACTGTTGCAAAGTAGTTCAACACTACTCATTTCTGTAAGTCACTGGATAGGCTATTTTCTACTAATTAATAGTAGTTATATGTGATTATTTGATGTCACCAAATGGCATTTGTAAGGTTTTTTTTGTTTAATTCCTTTGCCGTGGTTTGACTGTCCATTCCATGGAATCTCACTATTAATCATTATTACAAATCAATCATACTATTAATTTATTATAGCCAATCCAGTGTATCTGTAATACAGATAACATTTAAACAGGGAAAGGAAAAAATTCAAAATTAGGAAAGAATCTTGGGATCTCACATACTACATACAATCTATGTTGAATTGTTATTCATACCATAAGAGCTGCAGTTGGTGCCAACAACATAGGATAAGCCAAACCAAATCCACATTGAATCACAGCTGACTTTACTTCATAGCAAACTGGACAAGGTTTACTTTTCATTAGTAGCATATTGGTTGGTATAAGCTGAAATATAAAATTATTGTGTGTTCTACAATCAACAGTAATTTATTTATCAACATTAATAGGATAGCTAGTAGTAGTTCCTAAGGAAGCAGACGAGTTTGGCAGATGTTTTGTGGGTTATTTAATGTTTTTACAATATAACTGATCTGGTTATATTTGACTTTGAATATTTTAAGTTGGTAATGGATGTGATTACATTAATACTACAATTGATTGCCAACATTTCTTAAGTACAAAGCTAAGCTTAAATCAGTAACTGTTCTTTTAGGATTACACTGTCAATGTCAAATTCATTTATTCATATTCCACATGCTCACTCCCAAAGTATATATTTTAAATTTATAATAGGTATATAATATCAGAACATTACTAACTTTTCTGTTTTTTTGGTAATACAAACTCAACATATTTACTTTAATTCACATGTAAATTCAATTATAGACATTGCACAATTGTGAGACTGTATAGAGATTAACACCATCAATGTTAATACTTATTTCCTCTGTTCTTTCTCTTAAATATAAATGATCTCCAAAAAGCATAATGTGTGCTTGATTCTTGACATAGTAATTTTAGTCACCAATACCATACTAGAAAAAGAATCAAAATCGATGCTTCAACTTTTTTGTCTTGTTTTGTCTTTAGTGACATGAAAATTTGTATGTCACACAAATTATAGTACTAAATCCATCACTTACTAAAAATTCAAACTGCACTCGGAATGTATGTAACATTGATCTTTGGTTGAACTACTAATTATTGTTCAGATTGTTTTTCTCAACAAACATAATTCATATACAATATCTAATAAACCCACAGTATAAAATAATTTAAGTGGCTGCAGTTTACAAATCCAGACTGGTTAAACAAGAGTATTTTAAACTTACATACTTATTCAGCATCTTTATTCATGATTGTTGGTATTTTTAAGTTACCACACAATCAAAACAAATTTGACATCAATCCTATTCATTTGTATGAGATATTAGTTCATGGCTATGATATGATCCAATTGTTAGTTGGTATTGTATTCAAGTTAACGAATTCTGTATGTATAAACTGATATGATTTAATATTTAAATGTATTGCAGCATATCTACAGCACCAATTAGTAGATAATTGAAATACATACTTACATAATTATGAAATAATGTTGTTAGTAGAGCAGGCATTGCAAATATAGGTAGAGCGGATGAAAATTGCCCAAAGTGGCCTAGCTTGAACTTTTTTCGGTAATAATTATTAATTATTAAACCACATACTGCGTTGACACCTCCTAATGTCATTGGACCATATCTGAGTGCCCAACTGCAAAGTATGTTTTTTATGTTATTACAAGTACAAAAGTTATGCCACATGTTGATAATTGATATAAAATATTTTTACTATCATTTACTTACAAATAATAAAAAAAACAGAGTATAATTTTGACAAAGAAGGCTTATCTATTAATGAACTTTATTGCCATGGAAATGACTCAGCTATTAAATATTTTAGTTTGATATGGGAATTTCTACATATTGATTGACTATAATTCCACAATTATTATTTTTTTAGATTCATATAAAAAATGTAAGAAGAATGAAAAATAAGATACTATATAAGAGTAGTATTACCAAATCTTATTCAACATAGAGAAATAAAGTTGAAATTATTAGGTAAACAAACATACAATAAGATTTTGTGGAGTAATCTCCAATACTCCACGTAATCGCTACATCTAAATGACAGTTACATTTCGTTTTGAGCTTATGGGACTCAGACCCAAAACAAAAATCTAAAATTCAATATTATTATTTTTGTTGTAGTCATGACTGCCTTTCAAGCTTCAATGTTATTATTTGCAATTAACAACGTTGGTTGTAAATTATACTGTTTGGTATTCTAATACAGGTTGTTTTCCAATCATAAAAATGTAAAAATACCACATGTGTAATTGATAATAGTATCATGAAAGAGAGCATTAAAGATCTTCTTGTCATATAACATGCGGATATGTGGCAAACAAAAAATCCTTGTACAGTGAAAAATTAATATTGAGGTGATTCTTAAGTTTTCTTACATCTCGCAAAACTTTTAATCTAGGTAGTATAGAACTTTAAATTGTGAAATGTACCTAATTCAGGAGCACGTTAAAACGGGAAACAGTGGTTGTACAGTTTAGCAGTAATTTAATCTCAAAGCAGTTTTTTAACCACCCAACAAACTCGACCGCAATGCTCGAATGGACACTGATTGACAGAATCATGGTAGTGTTAAAGATAACCTCTGCAGTATTAATATTATACCGTCCATTAATACTTACGTTTGTGAAAGCGATTCCCAATCATGAACAATATCCCATATGTAAGCGGCCGCTTCTGCTTCGGATTCAAACCTGACTGCATCTTTTGGTATGTCTGATGACTTTTTTAAAGCCATTAGAGGAATATTTTATTAATTCCTGCAATTTCTAGGTTGTGTCTAATAGTTTAATCGCAACATTTATTTGAGTATTTCTGTCATAAATTAGTAAAAAAATTACTACGTATTTTCATCAATGAATTAAACGAAGTCTTAAAGCTGACATCTACAATAACACGTCTAATTTTTACGGTAATACCATACCATAGAGTAACTTATATATAAGTAACACTTAAAAATGAACAACAGCTGATGTTGAACACGACTACAGATAAACCACTTATCATAGAGTACTTTTGCATATGCACAATATGTAAGAATGGACAAAATTAAGAACTTGCCGTATTTGATAGAATGAAATGCTGTTTGCTGATTTTATTCTTTAATATTAAATTATAATCATTTCTAGTTAGACAGCGTTCTTACAGCCTAGAAAATATTTGTTACGATTGCGTGTATTATTGTTACTTCATGCAGTTTTTTTCAGTAATAACGAGCTAACGAGCTGACGGGTTATCAACTTATTGATAAGCGGACTTTAAACATTACATTATATTTGCAACACCGGGATAGTTCCCTACGAAGAAAGAAGTGTTAAATCCAATTCCATCACGGTAGTCGAAACAGGTTAAAGATATTTCATGGTTGATTAAGTAGAGTTAGGAATCAAGGCAGATAAATAATTTTACACTCTGTACGAATAAACGAATAATACCAGACTGAGCGACGTTGTATGTACTTATTATACATATTAATAGTCCAGCGACTTCGAAAAAAGAAACGAGTTGCTATTGTCTTGTCCATTTGTCATAGTTGCATATTAAATTTATAAGCACTCGGACGAGACAGGATTGAACTTATAATAGCATAGAAAAACAATAGTAGATAATGATAGGCATTAATAATATTATAAACAAAGTTATTTTTGTATTGGTTTATTTGTGTTGGTCAATCTTAAAATACTAAGTTATAAAATTATTGTTTAATAATTTATTTTAAAATGTTCAATTATGTAAGCTGTTCGCATCGAATCTTAAGTATCAAATATTTAAAGTAAAGGAGACAGTAACAAAGTTACCCAGTCTAACTATGTAACAACTGGCTTCTGGCAGCTAAGTAATATTTTTTATATCCTGGATATAAAGATTACCCTGTGTAATATTTGCTTCTATATATTTAAAATTTGTATCACCTATATATTTTAATACTTGTTATTTTTTTCTGTTTACATAATTAACTATTATCTACTGCTTAAAGCCAAGTAAAGTTAAAAGTTTTATAAGTAAAAGAAAAATATTATAGTGTTTTTAACACGTTGCACGGATTGAAATGTACATAAAAATATAACGAATAAAATCGTATACGTAGTTTAAAACAGGGATGTTGTGGAGCTCCTTAACCGCAAGCATCCGGATATCCGAGCTATCGGATATCCGAAATAAAAATAAATTCGAATCCGTAATCGAATCCGATAAAAATGTTTCGGATAATTTCGGATAGCACCAGAGTCTAAATAAAATACGCAACGACAAATTTTCGTCGGCCGCTACACAACATAAGCACATATACTAACTGCGCCGTTCTCATTTTAGACAGTTTTTATTATTTAATTTTAAGGCTATTGTTTTTTTCATGTGATTATAATAATACATAATAACTAGAAATAAAATCAAACTGTTACCTTGTAATGTACATACATATAATATACATTCTATTTTTGCCAAGTCGTAAATCATCTAATAGTCGTAACCGAAACTATCCGAAACAATCGGTTAATCCGAAATAATTTCATATCTGTAACCGTAACCGAAACCGATAAAATATTATTCATATGGATATATCCATATGTAAATGCGAAATTTCACAATCATAACATCCGTAGTTTAAAATACTTACATAGTGCAGAAATAGAAATAGAGCTTTATAGAGAGATGAATTGATGGAACGAAAAAATTGGTAGGTGTAAACTTATACAGAATATCCCATATGCGGCGTATTGCTGCCGAGAAGTTTTACTCGTAGTGGATGATAATTTCTCAAGCTGGAATTTCCCTAAAGAGGAAAGACCCCGAGTACATCTGAATGGTATGTTCGTGGAACTTAACTCACACTCATTATTAATAGGTAAAAGATATATTTAATACTAAAATTCAATTGTACTTTTCATAGTAGGAAGTTCTATAAATACAATATGCTCTATAGTTCTGTATAATAAAACATGTATTAAATAAAACTTAGATAGCCATTACCATATATAGCACTTTTTTACATTTCAACACTGTATTCTTATATATACATATATACTAGTAGGTATAACAGTAAAGTTACATTAAGATACATATTTTTTAACACTAGAATTAATTTTGTACTTATCACACAGCTGTACTTATGACAACATATGCCACTTTAGTACTTAATACTTATTATAATTTTCTTATTTTGATAGAATTAAGATAATACTACATTAGAAAATTATTTATTTACATAATTCAATTGGTACACACGTAGGTTTATACACGAAGATTATTAGATGCTTCTTAGCCGACTCTTAACCGTCTGGACGAGTGTTATTATATTAGTAAGATATTAAACGATGAATTGTTGAGTTACGTATTTCGAGTAGGCACTCAATAATCGCTTGTGTCCGTCGTACGTAACTAACTCTCTTCCATGCTTTTGCCATCAAACTTATTATTAGATAACTGTTAATCCGCTCGAAACTCGACGCCTGCGTGTGGTCTAAGAATTTTCAGAATCCAGTAAATGTCTGCCGTTTGTTACACTTATGAGTCGACATAATCATCCGTCACGATCCCCCCAACATTGTATATGTCACATTGTTGAACCTTATAAAAATAGACAATTTATTAAATTTTTAATTTCTTACTTAAATCGCTTAATGGTTATTCATTAATTCTGTGCAATTAAGTCTTGTTTATACCAATTATTTTACTATTAATATGATCCCTTTAAGTCGTGTAAGGACAGCTCCTGCTTTTACGAGACTAGATTCCGCCATTCAAAGACTTATTACCCAATTTTATGACAAGAATTTCACATTCACTCTTTAATTACAACAAGTGTAAATCATATTCTGGTATTAATAGAACTATATTGTTCACGATTTTAGCACCTAGAATCGCCTTAACAGCTTTCATATATACATTTTCACATCACCTCATTCTTGTTGATTAACTTCACAGTCTAGTGGAAGAAACTCTTGGCATTGAATAGTTTCTCTTGGGGCTCCCCTGTCCCCATTTGCTTGATACGAGCAGCGCGCAGAAGTCCGGCGCCAGGGCTGTCACCACCACGAGCAGGTTCAGGAACCAAAACACGGCGGACGCTAGGAGGCGAGTGTAAGTGCCGAGCACATCGCTGTCAAGTTTGCTGTGATACAAACAGAAATAATTCAAAAACATTTATTCAATCGCACGTAGTGAATGTCCGTCCTTGGAGTATTTACACTTCAATGAGAATAAGTAGTGATGGCTTTGTAGTTCCGATATTGGTCTCCAGCTCGGGTACTACACGTGTGCTCACATCTAATTTTTAATTATTAATTGGGTTCGGAAAACGTAACATCGGGAGGATAGCCGCATTCTTGAATGTTTTCCGTCTAACTACCAAAAGTGTATATGGCTGCACATATGTGCGAGAAGACCCGTACCCAGCATAATTACAGTTATTGGTTGTTATTACAAACTTCCTCAAGATTTTACATAAGTATGTGTATAGCCCGGCTACTTCTGATATTAGAATGTAAGACATTTACAAACGGCACTTTCATTTTTAAGGCTTACGAATGTTGTATCTTTATGGTAGACATAAGAATCTTAGGACTCAGTCAGGACAACAGTATGATATGAGGAGGGTTATACAGCCTAAATCATTCCACTTTACAGGACTTAGCTGTTTGGACCAATCGATTTTTGGTTTTGAAACTCGATAGTTTTAAGTGATGAGACCTAAAATCAACAGTTTCGGTACAATATGCCCAAGTATTAATATACTTACAAATCAAATATGGAGTATATGACGTTGAACGCCATGTACACGAACACTGAGAGTAGTATGGAAAGCACGAACACGAGGGTGTGGTATCGCGCCTGCAGCCACAGCTTCATGTTTACCGTCACCATCATGAGGTGGAACAGCATTGCCCCGAACGTCCTGTGAAACGATTTTTAATTGATGCAATAAATAAGCAACGCCCAAATTGTGAAGCAGTTGAAATAGAAAGGTAACGTAGAACGCTCGCCAGGTACTTTGGTTTTTAAAAATGATATGGAAAAAATCACGGTAACTTAATATTGTGTAGGTAGATAGCATTGTACTATAATATATATGAAAGCTATCGGCTTGTTACGATGCAATATAGTAAGGTATACCAATTAAATCCACGACAGTTGGTGCAGTATGGTGTTGGCTCGATTACTACAAAATACCCGTGTCCTCAGGGGCCTTTTTATTGAAATTCAAAATCATTTAATCATGTAGGTAGGTAGGTAGTAGTAAATACACTTATGAACGTCATGTTTTGCTTCTACTACCGTTTCGAAAAGGCATTTTAAGATTGAGGAGAAGAAACGGCAAAAGAAACTCCTCTAATAAACAAGGCTAGCTGTCTCCACATCAGTCATCAGTCTATCTTCCTAATAACTTAAACAGACCTACTAAGTTTACCTGATATATGGGCGCCTAACTGAAGTCTACTATCCAAGGTGGCACCTAAAATAACTGTGGATTGTTCCATAGTCAATGTTTCATTATTTAATTTAAGGATTTTGCCTATTTTTTGCACATTTGGTGGTGCGAACTCTATACACTTCGTTTTTTTAACATTTAAAACTAAATTGTTATTGGTAAACCAATGCGATAATTTATTTCTTTTAGTCTTAAATTTTAGAGACTAGCGGCCCGCTCCGGCTTCGCACGGGTGTACTTTATCAATTGTTCCCGGTTCCCGCGGCGTATGCGATGAAAAAATTTTTATACAAATTTTTTTACACCTTGGTTCACGTTACTGAATTTTTATTTTCCCTTATTTTTTCAAGTAATAAATATAGCCTATATTACTCAGGCATAATGTAGTATTCTAATGGTGGAAGAATTATTAAAATCAGTTCAGTAGTTTTTGAGATTAATCGTTACAAACATACAAAAATATAAAGCTTTCCTCATAATATTAGTATAGATGTATCATCAGCAAAGAGTACAATGTCTGCATGTTTGCTAATAGAATACTGCAAATCGTTAATATAAACCAGAAAAAGGATCTAGAATAGACCCCTGTACACCCATTACAATTGATGATTCCGATGATTTCGTATCATGTACACTAACACAATGAACCCTACCCTTCATACAATACATTACATTTCCCACAGGTCGCCAGTATTTTTAATATTTAGTGACTGAAAAGTTTTAATTACTTCTAATGCTGTATGTTTGAATTCAAATAAAATACTAAAATTAATTAATTAATTGGTTAAAGCTATTAGCCTACAAATTATTATTAAATACATATATACAGGGTGACTGGATATAGGTGTAAAAGATCTGGAGAGGCAAAAGTATAACTAAAATATCTATAATATGAAATATCTATATATCTAAAATAGCTATGTATGTATATATAAAACCATGTATGGAATACCCTATCTAAAAACCAATGGTAGTAGAGTTATTGTTGTTTACGATTTTTTTTTTCAAAAAATCCTCAACTTTCTAGGAAAAAATTCGACGAAACTTTGTTTTTGTTTGTTTTTACAAAAAATTTAATAAAATCATTATAGTTTAATGATTGTTTTATTAAATTCAACTAAAAGTCATCACTTAGAGGGTACAACTTTTAAATTTTGTTCTTTGAAAGTCGTGACAGTAAAAAATAAGGCTATAAATTTTATTATTATTTAATCGTAAAACTGATTTAATGTTTGTTTTATTTTAATTTCATTCGCACGGCTTTCTCAAATGCTTTATAGTAGAAAAAGAATCGCCAGTTGTTAAAAACGATGGACAAAGGTAAATTCACGTAGGACTAGAAATTATTAATGTAAACAATTTCAATACAGATACCACAAAGCAAATACGATTATGGACTTAGTATTAGAACGCTATTAAAATGAGGAATTTAATTCTGTGAGTTCTACACTTTTCTAAATTTATTATTATAATCATGTAAACAATTGAATAAAACACTTTTTTTGTTATTCTATGCCTTTTAAATCACTTACGGTAAAGGTAAAGTTTCTTTATCTTTTGTGGTTATAAACTTTCTGGAAAAGACAAATTTTTTTTAGTTAGTAATTTTTTTTTCCTCATATACGGGGTTTTCCATAAATAAAAAAAAATCTTTGAGTTTTGGATAGGGTGTTTGTGTACCATATATTATTTGACAGCCAATGAGCTATACATTCACTCCTTTGAAGCTTTTACACCTATTTCCAGTCACCCTGTATATACCAAGTCTCTTTAGAGAAGTTCCGAATGTGTGAAAATGCTTCGGTGTTCCATGTGAACGCAGCTATATCGATTCGTGGTCACTAAAGATTCTAGACAGGAAATTAGAATTTTTTTTAAAATATTAGTGTACAAGGCTGTAAGTTATGAATTCCAGTGGATACACATGTAGTTTATTATGGTACTAACCATAGATCAGCGTTTTTCCCATCCCATGTCAGGATAGAATAGCCAAACGTGAGCATAGAGAATATGTAAATTATAAGCGAGTGATATACAGCAATGAGGCACCACGTGCAGAAGTGCGACCAGGATAACAATTTGTTCTTGCGGATCTCGCGGTATAATGTAGGATTCCTGAAAAGCAAATGTTAACAGTTTTAAATTTTCACATTTTAACAGTAATTGAATGGTTTACAGAAACTAACAGATATTTACACGACGTTGACGTTTGGTTAAAGTTTGCTGCATTTATAATTAATTTATAATTTAAGTAGTTTTTTTTTTGTTTCTGGTGTTTTTTTATTAAAATACTTTATATATAACTTTGCCTATTATTAATGTAAATAAATAATATAGGACTATAAAATATGCGACATAAGATATTAAACATTTATTTAAATAACAAGTCAATGAACTTCGGGTTTAGAAATTTACACAACATTATCAAATGCAAATCTATTAAATCTGTCATTATAAGTCGTTGTACTCTTGCACACGGCAACCCTAATCCCTTTTTCATCAATTGTTGTGATGCAATATTGTTAGGTACAGTAACTATTCATTACTCAAGTCTACATTTACATAATTATGATGCAGTCGTGATACCTACAGCGTTGATTTCACGTGATACTAAACCGATAAACTTGCCCGTCAAAGCGACGAAAACGCTATGCTGATTACAACGAAACTAACAAATAATCCCCTCATTTATTTTTAGTAGGTATTTATCAATGCGCTTTAGAACATCATTAATTTGTTTTTGATGTCGACTAGTTGTATGTACGATTTTGTAGCATAGTTAATATTGGTAATGACCAATTAGTCTTCTGTGCGATGGGTTCCGATTTCCCGTTAAAGAGAAAAGGTGCAGCAGATATTACGTTTGCGTTTCTTTTTAAATATGCATAGAAAATGGTCCAAGAAAATATCAAAACATTATGAAATACTTAAATTGAACGCGTGTATATATGAGTGTATGTAATTTTTTCGATCACCCTGTACAAATAATTTATTTTTGATGCGAATTCAGCTTTCTATAATGGCGTAATGTTCATGAAACGTTTACTCTATGGTTTTGGTCGCTGGCGACGCGTAACGGGGATTCAATCATAAACATGCTAAAACAAAGTAATACACGAACACTCATCTCCTCATTGCGTCACCAAAATGTAATGTGCATGGGTGTGAAGATGACAACTGTGTGAGTAACTTCTAATGATGTCAAATTCACAATCTTGTACTGTCGATATGAATGTCGACTATTCCATCACAGGTTTTTTGTTATATTTCATTCAATCTCTTATTACATGTTATATTAATAATACCATGCTAATTCAAGTAACTTCTCTATACTTCGCTTCGTTCAAATTTAAATGTGACTGTTTTCAAACTATTTATTTAACTATTTATTTTGAAAACAGTCCTACGGCCAATTCTCTTGCGTCTCTTTCTTGCAAGTAGGTTTTTCCGTAAAGCTCAAAATCTCACTCGCACACTGTGTTCCTCTATTACGCTGGCATATTAACTTTATAGATTCGATTGCAGTAGTGTGAGTATGTGTGATTAGATGAAACTTACTTGAGCAGTAAGTCTGCAGGCCACCGCTGATCGGTGACGGAGAGAATGAGGCAGGGCACAGACGTAAAGAACAGATTGTAGAAAGTCAGGTACATGGAGTTGTATATTGACTGTGTCGAGAACACGCTATAAATTTGAAAGATAAACTGTAACAGAACAAAAGGGTGAAAACTTTTAAGTCTTGTTGAGCAAAACAAGGATACAATAATACTTATTGAAAAATTTTAACTTCCTTAAAACCTTGGTGGAGATGCTAATTAAAATCATGTGCTTCAGTAAAGAATGTTGGTCCTACCAGTTTAACAAATTTGGCGGTGCATATACACCAATAAAATGACCTCTGTACGACTTCACACAGTAATAAGTGACTTCAAATATGAGTCATAATATAATTAGCTTTCTTGTATCCACAAAGATCTGTAAATAGTAGTAGATTTTTCTGGTCTAAATTGATTGCTATGATCATAACAATACAAAGTACAATAAATATAAATTTTCGGTAATAATCGCTTTTTTTTCCGTATTGTTTCGGCTTTGGTTGCTATCATTTTGGTGGACAGATACGAGGATTATCTACTGAGTGATAGCACTAGTACTCATTTGATAGTGTAAGGTTATATGCCCAACGTATACTACTTATTTACTGAATTTTACCATAATATTCCCGAGGACTAGATTCTTGTAGAAGAAGTAATGTATTAAAGTAGCCAGCCTCTGATAGTACCAGTGTCCGAAGACCAGTAATAGTTTCTTTATCATCGAAAATTTTGTAAAAGCGAAATCCGCCGACCTGAAATAATGATTTTCACTTAGACAACATAAGAAAAACATATTTTCGATTTTTTTTATATTTGTAGAGATACTAAGTAATAATATAATTATTATTATTTCTTTACAGATAAAAAAAAATAAGCTCATAGTAACAAACAACCATAACATAAGAGTCTGAAAGACTTTAAAAATTACATTTTTTATTTGTTTTTATATAGTCTTTTACACGAGTACGATAAACTTTTTATTTGATTGAGCTGACTCGGCACATCCATTTTGTCTTCCAATTATTAGACTATTGCCTGCGATTGGACACTATGCATCCATTCCAGTGCAACAAGAACCCTACCTTGCGGCCTGACGTCCTTCTTTTCCGAATAAGCCAAAGCCCACGTGTGCTTCTTGTATCATTGATATATCGTTCGCACCGTCGCCTATCGCGGCTGTGATTGGTCGCTCTGGGCTGTTCTTTATTAATTTTACTATCTGAAATGTTTTAAATACGTTGTTTGTTTTAATATATCAATGCGATGGTAATCTAATCAAAGGCTGATAATATTGAATGCAGACCTTTTAGTAGAATACATGTTAGCCGAAAAAAAAATTATCTGTTAATGTATTGTATATAATAATGTATATGTATGTATATAATATAATAATGTATATGTATGTATATATGTATGTATATAATAATGTATTGTATTAAAAATGTACTCGTATTTTATGTACAGAGGAAAAATGATAAAAAAAAGACATCACAAAACACGTAGTGCTTATAAATATAAATCGTTGTTTCTTAAAACTTTAATATTTAGATATTGGCCAAGTGTCTACGTCTAGTTTAGTATTGCTGTTGCTATACTTGCAAATACAGTACCCACAATTTTATACAAAAATGTATTACTAACTTAATAGTAGGTTCTTAATTCAAAGCCTAATTTTACGGTTAAGTCAACAATTACCTTAGCCTTCTGAATAGGCGATAATCTGCAACACAGCACGGCGTTACATTTCATGGCGATGTCCACAAACATGGACGCGGCTGGTGTGTCCAGGATGTGACTCATGCTGGTGCCATCGACGATAAGCGTGAGGTCCCGGTAACTCGGCTCCTGCGTCGTGCGGAGACATGTCTCCAGGTGCGCTTGCAGGGCCGTCTCGTCTTGGACCGATATCAGAAAAAGACGTCTATCGTTTTCGGAAATATGGGAGCAAGATTGTGCCACGTTGATTGCTGTTTCTACCTATTTGGGTATTTTTAATGTTTTAATATTGGTGACATGTTCTTTATGTCGGAGATCACTCTATACTATTCAATTTAACATCGAAATATCCACGAAGGCATAATTTTATAATGTAATATATATTGGTTAGCTAACTAACTGCTAGAATCAAGAAATCGTTTCGGTGTGTTTAGTTAGGAAGCAGTAAAATTAAAATACAAGAGTCCCAACAAGGAGAACACTTCTGGAGTTAACTATAAGAGAGTTTGAATATTGGTACTTAAGGTTAATTGACCATGAGACAGTTCACATGTAATAAATAAGATTCGTTGCAAATAGGACAATAAAGTGTGCCAGTATGTGTAGTATGTGTGCTGAACAATAATAAAAAACAACATTAAAAACTGCAATTACGCGTATCCATTAATTTTATGGACATCGCACGAAATACAAAATAAATGCTGCTTAGGTTATTATAAAGCATGTAGCATATAAAATAATCGGCGTGTATACCTCGCACATTTGATATCCATTATGATTATGAGTTGATTGTTTAAAAAAAAAAGGAATTAGGATCAAAAACCTTATCTCCGGTGAGCACCCAGGTCTTGATGCCCGCTCTCCGCAATGCAGCTAGGGTGTCCGCTACGCCATCCTGCAGACAGTCCTCCACGGCAGTGGCTCCCACTAACGTCAGATCTTGTTCCAGTACCCGGTACTGTTGGTTTATATGCTTTAGTGCTTCTAAGCTCGTGCCGTTAAGATTCCTGATAGCTGCGTAAATTAGACGAATTTTCAGAAAAAATACATTGATTTATTTTTGTTGAATAATAATATTATTTTGTTTATTGTTTTTTTTTGTAATAGTCAGTCCTATTCAGTCAGTCAGTCTACGATCTGTATCAGACAGTGCTTCCACTATGTTTGAAAAAGTAGGTTTTAACTTTATTTTATTTTTTCTCACACATACTTTCTGATATCCTTTCATATTCTTCTTCTGGAATTTCCCTGTAAGCTATGGCTAGTGTTCGAAGACCTTTACTGGCAAACGTATTCATGTCTCTATTTGTTTCTTCAATCAGAACTGTGTTCTTGCAAATTGGGAATATGGAGCTTTCGGCACCCTTGCAGAAGAGCCAAATCTAAAAAGCAAGCATTAAATATGCATGAAACCCAACTGTGATTCGATTTAAAAACAATAGATGCAGGTATGTGCATAATATATAAAATGTTTGTTACTTAGCATTCAGTAACTAATTTAAAATTTAATAAACAAAGTGTTTTTCATATTGCTCGTCATATGCTTTATTCATAGTTTTTTAGAGATTTCGCTTTAGCCTTGTAAACAAACCTTATAACTCACCTTCCCATTCTTATCTCTGACGATAACCGACATTCGCTTTCGTTCAGAGGTAAACTCTATCAGTTGTAATCTTTCATATATTTCGGTACCATCACCTATTTTTAACAACACATTATTTCCCTCTTCACCCAGAAAAGTTACTCCGGCCCTATCTGCTACTTCAACTAATGCTTTCTCATCTGGACTACTTGCTTGATAATCCATTTTACTCCCATTCTTGTTTATAATCGAATTCCAAGTCACGTCATCAATAATTGCGCTACTTTTACTGTCGTTATTGGCTTTTTGAAACAGTCTTCTCCTAAAGAAATTAATCAATTGCATATTTCCCGTTCCCGAGAGCTGCGCGCTTAGGTTTTTCTTATCTTGGCTCGAAATTTGCACGGAATGACATAAAGCGAGTATCGTGAAAAAAAATTTGATGTCTGTCTGAAATAGAAAATAGTCACTATAATAATGGATTTACATATAATCTGAAAGGTTTTTAATCCCTTGAGTGTCTATGTTATTAGCCGACCAATGTTTTGGTTTTTATCGGAAATGAAATTTAATTCGCGACTTGGCAATTAATTGATAATCACTTTTTTCGAGATATAATGTAGGCTAACGAAAAAAAATGGCTACAAACTGCTTTGATAAGGGAAAAGTAATAAATTGTGTGCGAAATAAATAAAGAAAATTACAAGAAGCATTAAATGCAACAAAATAATTAGCGATAATATTATACATAGCTGTAGTATTATTTGTCTCTTGAGATATGTTTATATTTTGCAACTGAAATCGGTCTTTCAATTTTATTTTATCCCTCCTCACACAAAAATTTCGTTAAACACTTGTAGCAAAATTAGTTAAGTACTACAATTATAATACTAGAGATCGAAGGAATCTGAACTGTCCTAAGCTGACCTGCGTTGTATCCACGAGTTCTTCAAATCTCTCCATATCGTACAATTTATAATCTTTCTCTTCATAAATGTGACCTTTGATGGAACAAGCTTTGAATATCATAAGATTTTTTGTAAGAGTGCCAGTTTTGTCCGAAAATAACACTTCTACCTGGCCCAACTCTTCGTTTAAGTCTGATGTGTTTGCTACTGCTGGCCTGCCAGTCTCTTCACATCGAAAATCTTCATCCCAGCCAATGAACAACGCACCTGGTTTGAAAAATTTGACATGTATATTGGACTTGAAATTTTCGAAGTTTGCACCAAGCACTTCATGTCTAGCAATAATTATCTGTTTTTAACGTTATGATAGTGAAGATAATTTTCATCTGTTTGCGTACGCAAAATTGAACTTACCTATAAACTTATACAGCTCAATTGTCACGTAAAGTGATATTGGAATTATGTAATAGTATAATAACAAAAAAGAAAATAGAGCTTGAAGAATGTTTGTTATATCCAGTGGGTTATGGTCTTCTAGAACTCCCAAATATATGTTACGCTCTGGATTATTTCTCTCAATTAATATCTTCGCAGTTAAAGAAGCACACATTTGTATCACAAGAATGCATATCAATACCACCAAAAAGTTATTCACAGATGATTCACAAGACGAGAACTTGTTTCCTGTGTACTTTGAATTAAGAGCAAGTTTTGTTTCCTCACCTGCAATATACGAACTGCGTCAATAGTTTTATCGTATAGTCTCATTTATCAAAAATATTAATGTTAGTGGATACTCATAATCTTACCAGTATATACAGCACATCCAATGGCCCATTCGGTATTTTTAACCCGTGAGCCTCTAAGCATGAGATTGTCGGTAGAAAGGGGTAATGTGTCTAACCCTGGAATCTCTAAACGGCCATAAAAAGTGTACAAATCCGCCATAGGGTGAGGAATCACGATTCTCATACCCTGAGGTAAAATATCTGGGGAAAGGAAAATATATTTCAGTTTTCTAATAATGTCTCATAAATATGATTATTAAGTACAGTTAGATTTTAATAATGAAAGTATGTAGTTTTCAGCAACAACAGATTGTATATTACTAGAGAACATGAAAATTATATATCGCATATCGCCACAAATCTTCCTGTGGGGTAAAAATATAGTCTGACTTACCTGGAGTGTAGCCTAAGAGAGGAGGAGGAACTCTGAGAGTTTTTAAATTGGTCTCTCCATCTAAGTTAGCTGTGGTAACGTAGCATTTGCCTATCTCCCCCCCACAGCACAGCAGCACTAAATCCGCAGGAACCTCTCGGCCTCGCTTAACCCTGACTAACGTACCCGGGGCTATAGACGAATTGCGGACTTCCCTGATAACTCCACGGTGTACTGTTTCCACTGTCGGAGAGCGGATTATAAACTCAGACAAGTTAGACAAGTTTCACAAGTAGGAACATATTTCTATAACCAATGAGAATGAAAGTTGTAAGTACTATTACAGACTATTACTAAACTAATACTGAAATACTGGATAATCCAATATAATAATGTCATGGGTCTGAGATTTAAAGTATTTCAGAAGGTTAAACGTATGGCCACGAGTAAATATTATCTATAAACTCCGACAAGTTCGCATTTCTTGATTTGTTACACATCAATTTTGACAAGTTTATCGGAGAGTAATGATCTTTATGGGTAAGTTTGATATTTGATAGTAAAACCATCGTAATTTCCAAGATATAGAATATCCCATATCAGTGTGAATCAATTTATCAGTCGATAACCGATATTTATTAGATCATTCTTTCTGTGTTATAAAAAAAAACAATAGTTATGTCACTCCTTACCGATGACTTGTTAAATAAGTAAATAAATAAAATCAGCAAAATCCAAGTTTTACAGAGATCTAAATTACGACCAAAAATTAAAATTGCCATATCAAATTGATTGTTTATGAAAGATAAAGTTTCCTTTGATTACTTGCTTTGAAAATTTCTTCTTAATCATTGGTCTCAATAAAGCATCTTTTTGTTAAACTTTTACTTTCCTCGTTTCAAGGTCTGCTATTGAATACTGAGAAAACTATATTCCTTGCAAATCAATCTTCTTTGACAGTCTCAAATATTTCATCTCGTATTTTAATGTCCACGAGGTGAAATTTACAACAAGAGAGAAAAGATATCGTCATGGTCAACCACCAATAATTGATGATTTATCTATGAGGCTGAAAGTAATTCTTGGAGAGTCTTACCTATTTTATTGTTGACTTTGTTATCCGCCTTGTGCCGTAACCAGTCCTCGTAGCCCTGCTTCACTGCAGTCACCAGCACCATGAAGCTCAGGGGCGCGATGCTCGTGAATGGAGATACGGGGCCGTCTATTATATTACAAATGTAGCAAATATTAATACACTTTTCCGTAGTGTCTTATACGTATCATATAAATATTAGATACTTTTAGAGTTCCCTAGTAAGCATTGCGAGATAAGTATATTATCAGTCGATATTGTAATTCGTAGATACTTGAAAAGTTTTCTAGATTATGATACAAAGTAGAAGTTAAAAATCTCATAAACATCACCGAAATCTGATCAGTGGCTTTAGTATTTTACGCGTATAGATACAGAGTCAGAGAGACAGTTGCATATTAGTCGTTGTCATTTACACAAGAAACAATCTTTAAATATTGACGATATTCTATTCTAAATTAAAGAGTTAATAATCTTTATTGTTTACATACCTATGTTTATGGCAATTACAGTCACTATGAGGAAGTAAAAGTTGACGACTCTCCGAAACTGTTCCATCAAGTTCTTGGGTAAGAACATGAGAAGTGTATACTTTGAAGTCTTTATTTTGTTATGTTTCTTTTTACATTTTTCGTCTACGTCCCCTACGAGGATTTGCCTAGTCTCCTCCGCTGCAGACACCTTGTTTGACTGTAACAAAGGTATAAACTTTATATTGATGGATTATACTAATGGTTAAATCTGTGATTAGTCAGCCAAAACTACTTATTAGTATGTTGGGCAAACGTGGCGCCTTGTTATATGATAGCATTTTCTAATACTGTACTTGTTACAAATGTTAAATTAGCTACACCATAGTTATAAATCTTTTATATACTTAGGTGTATAGGATGTTGTATTGACTCGATCATTGGATTATTGTCAGATAAATTATATGTAGCCTGTATGGCAGGATTATTATATATATCATGCTAAAAATGAAAGATTTCATTATTAAATTACTTCATATAGAAAACATATATTTTAAGTAGATATGTCAAGATTCTTTTGGATTGTAATCGACTAGTCAGTATTGGAATAAAAACCGCTGTAAGGTGCAAAATAGCAATAGTGGTGAATGGAAGATCTAGCTTGGACGGGAAATATCTACGAAGTACAGTTTATCATCGTCGACACACAGAAACTCCGGTTGTTTTATACATATACGCATGTTTAAATTAAGGCTGGAAAACAAATTAAAAAAAAACCGTCTTTAAATGAGAAAACTTATTTCAATAAAACATTTTTATATGCACTAAATATTGACATGTTTGAAGTTGGTGCCAAGCTAATAATAGAACAATAGAATAGTTGATAGATATGCTAGGTTCAGTTGTTTATATTTGTTATACTAATACCCCACGCTTAGGAAAACTTACGTTTAAATTAGTAATCGACCCATCATTTTTATCAGGCGTGTTATAATATTTTTAGATCGCGACGCGTCATCGAAAAGTCATATGAAAACTCGTGCCGTAGTATTGAAACTATTGCATTCAGGCAGAGAGACGGAGAATTTTTTTTACTATATAGTCTATGTCCATCCGGAACAATGTACCTTTCTAATGTTACCATTTTATTATTACCATGTTACCATCGTTAAAATTTTTCAAATAGGTGCCATGACTTCAGGATTATTATCTTCCGCAGATACAAAACTCATAAAATTCGCACTTTACCTACATTAATATCGTGGGATAATATGTACGAGAATGTGTGATCTCAAGGACGTGAGGAAACACTCCAATTTACATAAATAATAAAATTATTACATATACACAGCCGTGTAATCGATAAAGTCGAGGTCAGAGCTGTACTCCGCCATTCTAGTTTTGGACTTCAATAAAATTTGGAGGTAGATTTTTTTTTATATTGCAACCATTACTGATGCGCTGATGATTGTGTTTCTTATTACGAAAATGTCGATTGCAGAATTTACCTAAATCTCAATTAATGTATTGAATTTTTGTTCCTATTTGTGTTTTGGCTATAACTTACATGTTGGTGTGTATGTAGATTTTTCAAGCTTTCCATCCAAATCTTCATTAGTTACAGGACATGTATCTATGTGATTACATAAGATTATATATATTTTTTAATTTAGATTACCTAGGAGCACAGTTTTATATGTAATGTCCATAGTTCAGACCACGACAATTTCAGTTACTTTGTACTTCTTGTTCAATATTCAGGACATTATTGCGTGATATAATGTTGCAATTTACATGCATTTAAGAAAATTCATTGCCCTGATGGGGTATAGAAATAAAGTTAGTAGCGGGAACGAATTAAATTATTTATATTAAAATAAGTATCCTTCTACATGAAGATACATTTAAACAACAATAGTGTGACGAAGCTTCTCGAAGTCGGCAGGCTTACGAAGTTTCTAGAAGGGTGGCCGACCGTTACGGTGAGGCAAACAATAGAGGCAATAAAAGAGAAACCCAGGTAGTAATAAAAACTACCTGGGTCACTCCAGGCCAATCTGGCCCGTATGCCTCAAGCAAAAGGGGCGAGATTAGCATAGATGAGGGCCGAAGTGGGGTTGTTTACCTGACCCGCTATTGTTATGTCGATTTTCGGGAATTCCTGTTGTTATTGTTTACTTCAACGAAGGGCGTGGAAGGATCTGGAAGCCCGGAAATCGATATAAATAGCGGGCAGGGTCGGCCACAAGGCATTCGGTTTTCGAATACGAAGCGAAGTGTTCTCTCCCTACGAAGCGAATACCTGCGATCTCCGAGTGTAACTGTAATTGTGAAGTGCGTGTGAAGTAAAATAAAGTCTCTGCGGAACTATTGTGGCATTTTTACGAGCCTACGGATCCTGACACGTAACAATAGCTTTGTTTTTAAATTGCAGAAAATTCCTTGTAATCATTAATTATTTTTATATCATTTGCTAGTTCATTACATATTTTTAGAAACATAGCATTTAAACCGGAGCTAAATATTTTTATTTCTGATGCTGGTAATATTAATTGATTTTTATTTTTATTGTGTTCAATAAATAACTTATTTCTCAACAAATCGTCGTTTACATGAGAACAATATTCACAGGAGGATATTCGTAAACCCGGTGCGGGTAATTACATAATACAATATAATGCTGGCATAGGTTATAAGATGCATCTCCATTATATATCAATCGGGTTGTGGTCCAAATGCTAAAATGCTGACAAATGTAATTTTTCATATTAGATTAATTAAAATGTTTTGCTATATTTCATGAAGCGAATTTTTATTAAAAGTGTTCTCCTGCAATGTTAAAAATTTTTTTTAGTATAGTTGCATCTTTTACAGTTTTTGGAAGTTTGTTGTATAATTGTGCTCCTGCAAATGTTAGACTATTTGTGCCGTACGTTTTAGTTCTAATTCGAGGTGATTATATCGAATTCTATGTGATTATATCGGCGTGAAGCATATTTGTACATTTGAATATTACGAACTAAGCCTATATATTTGTAATAATAATATTCTAAAATATTACGGATATTGCTTAATGAATTCGTCCTTGATACACAACAACGCCGGGTCCTTTCTGTTGGAATCATTGGACTCTGTACCAGTTAAGTCCCGACGCGTCATGCACTATCATAAAGTTCTTCACCCCCCTGGCTATCTACCACGCTCGTCTACAGTCAATCGTATTTTTTTAACATGTTCCATTGCAGTGTCGGAGATTAAATTAAAAAGTTATTAGCATTCTTGGTAGGCGATGCTACGATGATAAGAAAGTTTTTAGCAAACGATATATTACTTAATTATCTGTGGTTGATGATGCCTTTGTGGTGATTGATTGCGATGAACGGTGGTGGTTATTTATCGTAATTGTGGAATGTTGCTATAATTATAAAATATGTGATTATGTAACGTAATTGTTGATATAAAAATATATTAACGCGATTACAGGTGGAGCAGACTCTACTCTAGGTGAATTGCATGTTAGTGTGAGTAACAAATTTAATCATATTGTGCAATCAAATTTTATGTCACTTTTGGTAACGATAAAATGGACTATATATCAATTTCACTTGTTCAGATTATTTTAAAGTACTACTTGAGTAATTGTTACAACTCGAATACTAAACATTGTGTAATGGATAAATTAAACTTAAAAGGGATAAAAAAACCAAGAGATTAATTAAATTTTCTTAATTCTTATTACACAGCTGTTGATATATACAGAATGCCATAAATGCAAGGGAAAATAAAATATTCTTAAAACTTAATATACATAGAATATCCTTTAAAAGTATCACAGAAAGCTTTTCTATATCAGTCGCTACGAACTTGCGACGATCGCTACGGCTGGCGACCTACGACTTGCCTACAACGCTACGGTTTTTATTTTACCCTATACATTTATGCATTAGAATGTACACATAACATACTGTCGTATTACAAAATTATATATTGCAATGATTTGAATGTAATTTTTATATATCACAAAAACAACTGTGTTAAAGTAATTATATTATTATATTGACATAAAATATTAATCGTAGGTATTATAAGGTAATTAATACGGTACACTTTTTGTAACACACATTAGAATAAAATTTTCACTGTATTCAGTAGAATATTACAATTTTATTACAAGAAGATCGTTTGCCGTGGTATTCCTGCAGTTATGTTTGAAGGTATTGCTGGCTTGACGCTTGACTATAAAATGAAATTATTCAACTCTTCAGGGGAACAGCGCGAATGTTATGTCCTCTCACATTTATTGTCTGTTGCGTTTTCGTTGACATTACCTCAAACCACTGTAGTTTGAAAATATGTGAGCCCCAAGAAATATTATATTGTCATAATGAGCCTAAAAATTAACAACTTAAACACACTCAATATTTAATTAGTATAATTGATGTTACGTGCCTTCTTTAGATAATTCGGGCAGCATTATCGTTAAATAAATACGAATTATACATAGAAATGTAACAATCATTGTTTGCAGTGTTGTCTAAATGTTATCTGATATGATTATCTTTACAGCCCCACCTTAGTTAGAATATAAACTAAATCTCTAATCAGCTCTTTCTTTGGCTTGTTTTCAACAATAACTATTCTAAAAGTGGGCAAGGTTGAGAATTTACTTGGATGAGATAGTGTGAAGGCGCGACAGGAAAGTATAAATACTGCTGGACATAGAGTTTGCATTATAAATGGTACGTACGTATGAGAGAAAAATATTGTTCTTTTTGGCAGCAGTTCATCACTGCATATGAATCAAAAAAGGTCCTAATTAGTTTTACTTAAATAATAATCAAGGAAGAAAAGATTAAAACGTTTATTCATTTACTTTCAGTGCTATCTCAGGTCTCTCAAATAGCAATAGGTACATCTGTCACAAATACAACAAGGTACTGGCCACTGTGTAATACGGCTGTGTGTTCCTTAGCAAAACCGTCCCAGTAAAATAGTTGAGCATTGTTTTGCCAACATAAAACCTTTATAGGAATTTATCGTTATTATGCCTATAATATTAATATGCGCGGAGCAGATCTTTATTGTCTTTTATGACTAAATATTATTGTATGTATATTTTTTTATATTTATACCCGACAAACGAGCAGACGAGCCACCCGATAGTAAGTGGTCACCTTCGCTCATGGACAACAGGAATACTAAAGGTATCACTGATGCGTTGACGGCCAGGAAATGAGAAGGTAAGAAAGAAAGTACTGGCTCTCAAGCCCCCAGCCGGACCACGACGAGTCGTTTGGCGGCTGACTCAAGCAGGAGGGTGGTAGCTAGTCAGGCAGGCTTCACGGAAAGATAATAATACCATTAATAATATTATGGACTTAATAATAATACTGATAATATAATCCTTACGCGAAGCCCTACCACCAAGTAGGCTGGCTTCTGTCGCCTCTTACGACACCCTGTTCTGCCAGCATGGGATTGTGGGGAGTATTCTAAGCCGCCCCAATACGGTCAAAATTTAATATAATACGTAGTACCTATGACTTACTTACTTACCTAGTCATACTATATACCTACGCTTAACTGTATGTCAACCATCGGGATTTCCGTTAGACTAACATACCATCAAAATATACGAATAAGATAAAGATTCATAAAATATTTATTAGGGGAATACCGTGCTATAGCTTTATATTGTTAATGACAACAAATCCAGTGCTTGATGAAAAGGTCATGAAATAATCATAAATAAAACATTCAGTACTACATTACCCACATCTATAAGACGCTGTGAGAATTTAAGATGTTCTTATACGAGTGTTTCACTAGACTTGTCATGATATGTAGGTTATCGCGTTAGAGGCTCCGGAGCGACTCTAGCCGCTGGCCGTCGCCCTGAATCGTGAGAAGGAAAGCACCTGGTTATACTATAATTCCATGCTACAAGTGTGACCTAGAAACTATCGATATCAGTCTAAGTAAAAGTTGTTATCACAATGACAATTAATTTGTTATAAACTTAGCATAAGCTAACATAGATAAGTAAGTGTGATGTTATGGTTGCATCCGATGATTAAATAAGACTACTTTGTAGCGTGTACAAGAGTTGATTTATTACCCTTTTTGTGGAACTACTTGTTATAGCGCTCTGGGGATACCTTAAAGGGATATTCATTCCAAATTTTGCAAGTATGCCAAAAATGATCCTGAATATTGCATCGAGGGGGTCTACAAGTCAATAATACATAAGGATATGAATGTAACATTATTTATCGACATATTTTTTAATGTAGAATCATTTATTCATCATTTTCTGTCAGTATTAACAAAATCATCTAGGGGATCCTATGCGTACTATTGGGTCATGTAGGATTTTTAATATGTATGTTTGATTTATGCGTCAAGATGAAATTAATGTTTATGCTTGTCGGTGGGTTTCCAATAGTGCCAACGAAACTCTTAATGACATTTTACTTTAAATCTTAGTAACCAGATAGTAGCTAGCCAGATAGATAAAGTGCATTACATCTGTCCAAACCTATCATAGTCCAGCGCCGCGATACGCAAGAAGCTAAAAAAGAAAGAAACGTTTATTCCGCCTTGTAAAATAATACTGAAACAAAACGTAATTGTTACAAGATGAAGAAAACTAATAGTAGGCGTTGTATATACCTATGTTAAAAAATAACAATACGAACAACAGACGGTGTAGCAGTAGGTACCCAGTAAATGGCGTAATAGGACACACTCTGCGGAGATGGCTGTTTCTTAGTACGCTGGTGCAGGCAGAGCTCGCAAGGGGTATGCGCAGAATGCGCTTGGAGAATTAATAAAATATAAACAATATACCCTTAATGGAGTGGAATTTACATTAATTAAGTGGGTGCAAGCAACACTGAAGGAGCGCTTTTGCAGTAAAAAGCCATAAAACCAAATTTAATTCTTTTAGTTAACTTTATGTAACGTACTCTACATGTAACGTTATTGTTTACTTACATGGAAACAATTGTCATGATTTATATTAAAAATATTGATATGAATCAGCTGGTGCAGGATGAGCCCCATAATTCAAATTTAATATAAATTAATTATTATTTCATTAAATGTAGATGATGCATGATTGAATTACGTGAATTAAAATTGTACATATAAATATTACTCATAATAATTTACTACGTCTGTGAGCGTATTTACATTATAAATATGTATGCGATTGGACGTATGCATCTGTATGCGGGCTTGTCGTATGCGTGCTTGTTTGTGTACGTGTGTGTGAGAGAGGTAGACAGAGATAGAGAGATTGAGCGAGAAATTACAGAGATTTCTGATGGTTTAACAAATGCAATTTATATTTTTCACCTGGCCTGGTCTCGCTATACTTTTAACTGCGCCGAGGCATTATATAGGAGAGATATGTAAAACGATAGGTGGAAGCTCTTTGTTAGATGCGTAGTGTTGACACAATTATGTAATCTCTGTATTTAAGATCTTGAACCGTTAAAGACAATTACCAACTTCAGTTATTACGTGACTTTCATAATGAAGACATTTGTCCATTATTACGCCTAAGTTACGCGTGTCTAAGGCTTTCAATCTTTCATTCCGTGTTTTATGAAAATGAAAAGATGTGAAAATTTTGTGACTTTGTGTATGTAATACTGCGGGTAATCTTCGGAACCGAGGCACGTATTTGAAAAATTATTTTACCTAAAACAATTTAATTTTCTAAAATCGTAAAAATTTAGTTTTCTAAAACGAACCCAGGGCAATTTGATTACTAGGGTAAAACCTTGTGTGTCACCCTTTATATTATCCAATGCTCGCTCTAATTCCAGATGTTTCTCCTCTGTTTTCGCTGACCCCGTATTACATTATTTCTGTCCCTTTTAAATTTCTTTCGGATCATGGTAATTTTCCATCGCAAGGTGAAGCCAACTTAGCCCACAATGTATTATTAGAAAATTAGAAATGTATTATTAAATTCGGAAATTCAGATGGTATTAAAAATGTTACGTTGCTAAGGGCACTTTTCATTTTCTTTTTTAGTGAATTAGGTACACCTGTGCAAAGTTGCGGCGGGTCGCTAGTAGAAACATACTGAAATCCCTTTTCTGGACATATAAATGTGTCGTTCTAAATCAATCCTCAGGAATAGCTATGGATCCAGGACCGATTCAAAATAAGACTAATTTTATCTAAGGTATATATGTGATATATATTTGAATTTTGATGATTCCATATTGATAAAAAGTACAATATTGACGAAGAGATATGTATTTACTTGCTGATATGTAAAAAGAATCACTAAATTTTCTTGAGTGCCTGCGTCATCATTATCAAATGTGATTGACTTCCTAACACGGATATGATAAGAGCCGTTTTGATAATATATTTAGCGACTTATTATTCGCTATTCGTACGTTGTTATTTAGAATTTGCCATGATTATTTCTAACTAGTCTTTTTTTTATTTAACACTGTAGCAGACGTTCAGCATGGATCGGTTAGGAAAATCTTTTAAACCCAACTTTGGGTGTTGTGTGGAGGTTGATTGGTTATCAGGCCACGAGGCATAGACATTAAATTCCCAACTCAATTTTCAGAAATTGTACCGGAATTGTTTTAATACATTTTTAGGATCTTAAAAAGGTCGTGATAATTTTTAGGATCTTAAATTAATCGTAATCACATTTGACGTCAGTCTTGGGATCTTCGATATTATAGACAGATATTTTTATTTTTCTGGGTTGTCAAAACCTTTTGTAAAGCAAGCAAATGTTATAGTGATTGTAATAATTGAGATACGAGAATACTACGCAGTTTATTAAACTCTCGCGAAAGCTTGCCACGACGTGTTTCACAGGAAATATATTCAAAGACAAAGAAAATAGTAACGGAAATAGTTAAAGTAGGAAAAATATTCTATTCGAATGTAGGCACTAATTACAAGAAGTCTTCGGAATTTATGCAATAAACATTCGTCTACATATAGGACACATTTTATGGTTTTACTTGTTAGTCATCCGTACGGAATTCTTAGGCATTCATTCGGCATAATTATGTATAATTACTTTGTTTACCACGCAATTATTAAATACTACGTCTATATACCACTATACGTCTACTATAGTCTACGCGTCTAGTCCACCTTATTTTAATTGATTACAGCCATGTCTCTACATTGCGCATCTTTAACCACCTTCAAATTAAATTAGGGTTCTTTACCTGGTTAGTTAAAATCCCCCTTATAGAATTATATTAATCTTCACAAGTTTTACGGCTAGAAGTGAATTTTTTCATGTTTGTTGGACGCTACGCCCATAGATGGGTGATTATATCAGGTGAAAATTAACAAACCGTGAAAGGGGAAATTGTTCGAATAAGCCAGCATGTTAAGGGTGACCTACTAATTTACATTTCTAAAAACTAACAAGCTCGGTATGCATATTATAAAGTACTGTATATGAAAAATATTTTGTTCACGTGTTATTATCATTTTCAGCAAAAAAGTCGCAATGCGAGTTGCATCGATGTTATGGCACGTTTATAAAAATCAATAAACTTTATAAAGGCCACCATGGCTTCTTGGACATTCCTTTTGGAAACGATTATAGCATGAATTATAAATTTTAATTTGCGATTGCGATTCATGTGCGGTATATTTCGAGTAAAAGCGTGAATCGAACGCCTAATTCGCCATTTTGAAATTTCAGTTTTTTATCATATTTCCACTGTGTCCCTTGTTCGTACCGTAAGAGCATGGTTGTCAGGCATTAGGTATATTTTTAATAATTTGACGTGCTACTAGCATCGATAAATTATTTGTACTGTTTATACTAAGTTAACTCACATTACAGAACCAGCGTAGAAAGCTGATGAACGACCGCAGGCAGTCACGCATCCTTCCATTGAAGTTGTGCACGAAATCACTGAGGTGCCTCATTTTCCACTAACCGCGGTCACGGTCTACACATCATCGTGTAAAATACTCACAAACCTGACTGTAAATACCACAATGAACTGCTGACAGCCGAAGCTATCTTATCAGCATTCAATACCATATCAATAAAACGCCACGACGTGAGTAACGCGCGGGCCTAGACCTTTCATACCTGTTTTCTTTTGTTATCGTTTTGCCGAATCCCAACCTTCATTAGATAACTGCTTCTATCTAGATTACAGAAAAATTGTAATATCTTCTCTTTGTAATGAAAACTGTACTTTATCTTTTTTGTCATCGGGATGGAAAAAGGGAGTTCACAAAAACTCGAAATCCCGGTGGAAAGGTTCCCGATTATATGAGATTCTTAGACAGAAATCATATAGCATAAAGAAAGTGAATTAGGGGTCTTATTTGATCGCACCTTGAATCAATGTGCCTTAATACGCTCGTCCTGAGCACTCGGAAAAGTCCCAAACTCAGTGGAATAATCTCGTCGCTGTAACTCTACTATATACATTCTCTTTTTTATTTTTCCGAGATATCGCTGGGGCCCCGTTTCATCTCGTAAGGAGAAGTCTGTCGTAAGTCCCTCCTTTTCACCTCGACGTTTGAATCTGCATACATTTTAGGTTCTGGTAAAAACAATTCATTTATAACACGATATCTATGTTTATATTATCGTGGTGATTATTTAGTACATAAAAAACCTTTCACGCTAGAATTTATCATATTTTTTGAAATGTTTGAATTATACGCTATATTTTAGATAAAGGTAGGATTTTTTTTACGGTGCTGCATGAGACCTGTGTTCACGTAAATCTTTTTTATATAAAATAATGCTTGACAGCAATCACACCTGATAGTAAGTGGGCACGAAGAGTAAGATGTCGATCGCACTAACTTATAAAAGCCTATTCACTCTCCTCTTGAAGTCTCCCGCATCATAAGCCGGCGAGAATCCCGACGGGGGTATGGTATTCTAGATCGTCGCAGTGCGCATAACGAATGACTACGCAAACCGCGTAGTCGCACTGGCGGGATGTTTACGACGTACGACGCCGTACTCGCCGTACGACGGGTTGTTCAATCGCGGAAGGGCGATGGGGGAATTATTTCGTACAGTTCCTGCACATATTCTCCAAAATGTACCTACCCTACAGAAGACGAGAGGCTGGCAATCCTGCGGTCGGTCGTAGAACGTTGTCCCGGCTAAGTGTGTTATGTTTATATGTGGATAGCTTAGTTCAGCAGAAGTAGCAGGGTTCATTACCTGTCTGACCAGTTATCAGCTTCGTAAAATCAGTTGTGAAGTACTTTGAGTTTCAATTGCAGTGTTATAAGGTTAGGTCAATCTGGAGTTCCGGATGTCCATAGCTGTCGATGACCACTTGCCATCAGGCGGTCGGTCTGCTAGTTTGTTGCCTATTGACATAATAAACTCACATAATTATTTAAATTTATTTTTATTCTCAACTTTTATAACGTAAATACAATATTATACACTTAACAATTGATATTAGATAAAATGGTATGAAAGTATGTACACTGATGATTATCTAATGGGGATCTTGTGGCATTTGAAAATGTTTAAACGTGCTACAAGTAATAAATATGGTCTGAACCAATGAAATAGATTTAGAATAATCTTACACAAATAACATTTAATAAAACATTTTTCTATAAAATATTAAAACTAGTGACCATGACATAATCTAATCATGGCATTGAGTTTGAAATCGAATCAAATATGATATTAAAACCTGGTGACGCAAATGGGAATTAACTTCGAATTAAACTGAAGTAACTCTTGTTTTTCGTTACAAATCAGTTCTGCAGTATTTACGGCTTGGAAATCAAGTATGAATCGAAATTAAATCAGATTCAAAATCAAGACAAAGTTCAAATTGTTTCCGGGACTAATGTTAATTTTAATTTGCTCCAATTTCCTAAGCGTTTAAAATCGATTCAAATGAAACAGGGAACATCGACACTAATTTATTTACCTTAGAAGGTGAATAACATGGGGACAAGCTTGGACATTATTTTATTTATTGAAGCGCACAAATACAGTAACAGTTAAATAATATTACCTATTAATAAGCACTAAGTTAGAGATAGGTTACTGGAACCAGCCGTTGGTCTTATAATCACGAGGTTACAATCCATACTCCAGTGGTAATTCGATTTTCAACAAAGGTGTAATAAGTCCTAGGAACGTCACGATGATGTTCTTCGTATGGTCTTTGAAGGCCGCCAACAAGGCCTCCGTGTGACACGGATGCACAATGAAGTACGGCCGATGCAGTAACGGGTGCTCTTGTTGTGTTATCATGGAGTAAAACTGCGATTCGTCTACCCTGCAATCATTAATAGTTGTTTGAAGCAGCTCTCGCTATACCTACATGTTGTTGGTAGTACGTAATCAATAAGCAACTTTTTTGCGGTTATTCTTTGATTGCTGAGAGTGGCAGGCGATAAAATTTCATCGATTCATAAGTTTTAGGTCTTAAATAATTGCCTCTGACCACACTTGTTCTACAGACGAGACATTGGTACCAGGCTCCTTATTTTGGAGATGGCCCAGATCTGCGCGGTAATTCTGCAACTTCACAAATAAAACTCACAATTTACAAATTATTTCACAGCGAGATTACTATAATGGCAATTTTATTCTAATAAATTTGTATTGTTTAATATAATATTATCATTGATTATATTAAAATAATTTATTATACTTCAATTAATTATTTAATACTAAATCAATTGTCCTGACAATTATGAGCACAACAAACAAAACAATCAGCCAAATTGCTCCAGATTTTCCTAAGTTATGATATTGGCACATGCGGCAATTGATATTCATAAGTATTGATTAAGTCTTCCACAAATTCGTATTGGATAGTGGTTGGGTAAGATGCAGGGCTCAGCACTCGGTAGTATCTTAAACGACGTCCAATACCTAACTTGATAAGTATTTCATCCCAGCTCTGAAACCGTTTCGCTACTAACTGAGTAATTTTACTAACTTAATTTATTTAACTTAATTTTACTAACTGTGTAATTTTAATATGAACATTCACAATATTTTCTTAATGCATGCAAAATATATAAAATATATCACCTAAAATGATAACATCCTCGCGTGCATTTCAATTGAGGGACCATGTTAAACTTTTAAGTTTCCGAATGCGTGTGGCTTTAGTAAAAATAGGCACAGGAGTAACATTTCATTTAAGGTTGTCCCTAAATCGTGACTTATAGACTTGTGTATAACGTAAACTACGAAATATTTACCAAACATAAATATGATTACTGTTAGTAAAGAATTTGTAAAAAATAACTTGTAAATTTTCTATGCCTACTTTTACAAACTTGTGATCGACACCATAGTCGTTGAAGAATTACTAAGACTAGATTTCTTCCAAAATTTCAAAATTCCAGGGTGCTCCCAATTTCGTGAAATAAACGTGATAGACTAAGGCACCGCATTCTGCGTGCTTAAGACTTTTTAATCAGCACGCTAACAGCGACGCTAACATTTGGTTAATTTTTTTTTACAAATTCCTTACTAACAGTAGTCAGTTATGTTTTGTAAATATTTCATAGATTACGCGACATGGAAGTCTACAAGTTATAATTGATGGATCACCTTAAATTAAGTGTATCTTTTATGTGCCTATTTTTACAAACTATGGATGGAATTGGCAAATGTTTGAGAACTTTTACTAAAGCCAAACGCATTCTGAGAATTATAAGTCTTAGAACTATGCTAGGTTGTCTCAATGCGAACGCACAAAAAGCCTCTACTTTTTTTTCGCTTACCTGATTAGAGACATTTGTCTTATTTTAGCAAGTGTTAGTAATGTTCCTGAAGAATTCCATAGATTAAAACTAAATGACGGCACTCCATAGCTTAAATTGTAAAATATTATGTATTCTGCTTTGTATAAAATTTCATCTTGCTCTGATTGATAGTTAATGAATGAATCTTTTTTTAAATAACATTTATGAACAACTTTATCTTCATAAATACGCCAACCATCGTTTATCTTTTGCGATATTTTCAAAAAGTCCCGCGCTGCGCTCACAAACTCTTCGATGGTTATTTTGACACTGACCATATTATATAGCAAACAGTTTCGCTGAATAGGATAAGTAGGTTACACTGTTTATACAAAACAATTACTTATTTGCTTCATTATTTAAAAACTTTCAGTAATTAGTAAGCGAAAACACAGCGAAAAGGACGAAAATAATAATAAATGTAAACAATAAACAAAAATAAGTAGCCACAGACTAGTTGTACATATTATTATTTCACAGATTATAAACTATATTGATACAGTATAGACCATAGAGTTAATATAATAATAATAGAGGAACACAGTGTGCGAGGGAGATTTCGAGCTTTACAGAAAATCCTACTTGGAGATTCAGACTAAAAATAGTAAATATAATGATGTCGTGTTCAGTATTAAATTGTAGGGTTACTTATAACAATAACCCAAACAAAGAGGCAATACACTTGCACTGATAGTGCAATACTATTTTCACTATGCTTATTTTCATAGAAGTTGATCTTAAAATTGTATAAATTAAGATTAATAACATGCAGTAAATACTCCATTTTAAGAATAATAACTTATTTTTCATAATTATGTGTAAGATAAAAAGGTATTGTGTACCTGAAAATGATACCGTATCGTGTAGGACTTGCACAAAATCTGTCGATAAGTGGATAATTTTTAAATAGGTATAAATAAATATTTTTTGTTGTACCTAAATTTGTTCATATTTTACCTTTTTAGAGTCGGTTACAGCTTGTAAAAACATTAGACAGAAAGTAGATATAGGTGCATCTTTAATTATCCTCCTCCTTTAATTATCTCCTTAAATTAATAAAATTTGGCGAATTTTACATTTGTTATTATTATGATATGACAATAAACGGCGAATGTGATTTCATATTTATTGACAAAGTTTTCTTCTTCAAGGTTTACTGTAAATGCAGTTCAAAAAGAAAAATGGATTCGAATGATAAACCAGATAGGTAAGGTTTCTCACAAAGTATAAAGTAGACATTTTAAGGGCAACTATTTTGTTCTACGAAATCACTGACATGTTAATGAAGAATCTATACCTCCAAAATTTGTTAGTTATTTCCTTTCTGAGGGCAATAAGTTATATCGATTTATATCAAAGAATTAATTAAAACCAATAAGCATTATTATTATTGCTTTCTTTAGTACCGTTTAATCACGTTTTATTTTATCCTCTCAATTAAGGTTAAGCTTAGAAGAAGCGAAGTAAAGAGAAGTTACCAGGATTAGCATGGTGTTATTAATTTAACATGTAATAATTAAATAAGAGAACGAATTGAATATAGCATAGAAACCTGTGGTGGAATAGTCGACATTCATATCGATAATACATGGACGTGAATGTGCATCACTAAAAGTCACGCACTCAGTGTATTTTATACACACATGCACATTTATGTTTTAGTGACGCGATTTTGAGACGAGTGTTCCTCTATTATGTAACTCTATGGTATAGACACTTCTATAACACCCATCAGTTTACCTAGTCTTATAAACATACTATGAATACTATAGATCGAATTGTATGCGCTATTCAATTGGCAAATTTTGTTCCAAAATAAGTTTTGACTAGTTCCTTCAATTCAATATGTATTTTAGTAATCTGCTATCTACAATAGTCCCGATGCCATTTTTTCTACTGTTTTATATGCTGTTAATGTCAACACCGTAGTCGAATTGTTAAGAAAACATTAACGTCAGCACAGAAACGTCAGCTATGTGTACATAAAGTTTAAGTCAATTTAATACTTTTTAGTAGTTTAAAAAAAACTAACCTGAACATTATATTGTGTTAGCAAAGTATTAGCATTCTTTATAGACTGCTTTTTTTTCATCGCTTTAATTTATAAAAAGATAAGTTGTGTATGTACCTCTCTGACTGTCTCGCCACGTCACAGTGGTTTGGTTAATTTATCGGTGTTTTAAGTTAGTTCCAAATTATTGAATTTACACGTTGTATTAATACTGTAATGTACTAATCTGCAGTTATGATATATGTATACATTGATAAGCTTCCGTGATAATTGACAAACGAAACAAACATCAATTTTAGATAAGACTAGTTAGTTGCTAAGTTTGGTTGTGAAATCAACAAGCACACAGAAGTTAGTTGTGTACAAAATAGATTAAAAGTTTGTAAGTGGTGGGTATTATGTTTAAATACATAATTTAATGGATTTTCACTCTACTCGAGTGGTTTGTACCTTAGATTAATTAAAACAAGAAAAAACTTGTAAGAACCATCAGTTATACAGATTACAGAAAAAATAATCTCAAATGTTGATCAACTGTTATAATAATTTACTTTCAGTACTTATAATAGAACTTACCTTTTAGGAATTATGGACACATTCAAAAAAGACTGGTTCACGGAGTCGTGTGAGATGTGGCCTGGAGGCACATTCTCCTTCCAAGTCAAAGAAGTGCTACATCAGGAGAAATCTCAATATCAAGACATACAAGTTTTGGATACGCTAAGCTTTGGCAGAGTTCTTGTTCTTGATGGCATAATACAGTGCACACAAAAAGATGAATTTTCCTATCAGGTAATTAATTTGCAGTTCAGTTGCAGAATTTTAATTTCTGCCAGTTTTTTCCACCGCTTTGAGATAGTTTTAGTAAACAGGTGGATGTTGGGTCATGGGTGTGGGTACACATGCTTTAAGAACATCATTAAGCATTTATTATTATATATTACACACATAAATATGACATCGGAAACACCCATGAATCGAAAACAATTATTTAACTCTCACTTAAATATTTGCTCTGGCTGGCAATAAAACCTGGGACCCCTCCCTCAGTAAGCAGGGTCACTACCAATGAGGCTACAATGCTTTCTAAGTCATTATTGTGTACCTTAAGTGTAGCAAGTCATAATTAATTTCAAATACATATATAGGTCCTATTATACCTGAAATTTATATACTAAAGCATAATTTATAATATATTTAAAAAACAATTAATGTATAATAATTTACATATGATATTTTTTCTAGGAAATGATATCATTCCTACCACTGTGCTGTCATAAAAATCCTGAAAAGGTACTAATTGTCGGTGGAGGTGATGGCGGTGTTGCAAGGGAAGTGGCCAAACACCCTAAAGTTAAGCAAATAGTCCAGGTTGGTCTAATTATTTTTATATTAGTATCTTGTTACATACATTCATATTATTCAGGGTACATGTTATGGTAACTGAATAATTTTCCAGCCGTTAATCATAGTTGACTTTGATTCTTAAGTGTTACTTGTGCATTAAATGTGTCACTTTTTATTTATTTAAAAAATTTCCATTAAAGTACTTAAAACTTTGCTATTGCTTTTAAAAGTAGTACAGAAAATAGACTTAATACAAGAAAGCCAATAAAATCATATAACTATAAAAATGTAATAATATTGTTTATTAACTTACAAGTGTTTATTAGGACATAACATGTCAGTATTAGAATCAGTATTAGAAGTAAAAAATGATGTGTATTAACAAAATAATTTTAAATTTGAAAATAATTTAAACAATAATCAAGAATATAATATTGCTTGAGATTGTCTGTTTAACACTGCAGGGTACAAATGTTCAAAGATAATAATAGACTGATATTTTTAGCCGATCATCACAAAAAGTGGCACAGATATGTATGTATTCTTTATGCAGTTTTGATTGAGTGGATAGCATACAAATCATTATATAAATATAACAAGTACTGTTTAAAAATCTATAAGTTGAACCTGACAACAATTTAAATATTTAGTTTAATGTAGATTCCTAAATTGTCATTTGTATTTAAAATGTAAAATCTTTAACTTAGTTGTTCCAATGAAACCATTACAAATATTCTATTTAAAACAGTTATGATAAATGATTGTTATCACTGTCTAAACAGAAAGGTCAAACAAGTCTATCTATGTTTCATGTGACAATATTGCCTTTGTAAAATTATTTACTACTATTGTATTATTTAAAACATAATATCCAATGCATGTAAATATTATACAATTTTCATTGTATTTCACATTACCACCAAGTACTCCACCAACCAACTGTTGATTGGCAGACTTGGGAAATATGGGAACATTATGGCACTCTCAGGAATACAGATTTTACACAATGCTTTCCTTTCAAAGCGAGTGAAGGGTTTTTTTTACAACAAATAAAGTGGTAGTTTGTAAACTCGGCGAGTAGAATGCAAGCCAATATTGATAAATGATTGTTTAATTTAAAGTATTTGAATATTCTGATATTTGTACCAGTCATGGGTGAACGATTCTCAATTGGTTTATTTATTGAAATCCATTATTTAAATTGGAGTGAGATGGGAGTGGGCGTGGGAAAATTTGCTACTAGCAATCATAAACTCAACTTCTGACCGTGCACAATGTAGTTTAATCGAATACTTACTATATTTGTAAGTACAATTCAAAGTACTAAAACATTCTGTACGCGAATTTACTTATCGACCAATTTCAGGTGGAAATTGACGAAAAAGTAATAGAGGTTTCGAAAAAGTACTTACCGTTTATGGCGGTCGGATTCAACAGCGAAAAGCTGACTTTACACGTCGGTGATGGGTTCGAGTTCATGAAGAACCACAGTGAGGAGTTTGACGTCATCATCACGGACAGCAGCGACCCCGTGGGACCTGCCGTTAACCTCTTCCAAGAGAATTATTTTGCTTTAATGAAAAGCGCACTCCGGCCTGATGGTATTGTGTGCTCACAAGCGGGCACCTTCTGGAACGATATCGAACTAGTCACTAGTACTCTGAAGTATTGTAGAAACCAGTTCCCGGCAGCCGCGTACGCATATACATCGGTGCCCACATATCCGTCAGGTATGTCTTTTCGAAATGTTAAGTATGCGAAGTAACTGTTGAGAATTATTTATTACTATTAAATGCCCTCGCCTCGCTTCGGAAAAACTACCTTACTCTTAAAGATAACATCTGCATTTTTCTGTGTTTTTTTCGTTTTGTGAATTAGAAATACATATATTAATTCATAACTTTTTTATTTATAGGCGGATTGCAATGAAATAAACTTTATGTATTAAGTTATAATTACTGCAATACATTAGTGAAAACCGTAACGAAATCGGTTAATCCGTTTTTGAGATTAACGGGAACAAACGCACAGATAAACAAACAAACAGACAAAAATTCTAACACCTATTGTTGTGGGTTCTATTGCGTTAATAAAGGCCCCTAATAATATTTTTACTCGTATATCGTTCAAGTACAGAAATCGATCAGTTAGAATTTTATTATTAGTATAGATTATTGAAAGAAATGATCGCACAGTGGTTTGAACGTCAGTAATCATACATTGTGCTTCCGGATTGTTGCAAAGTAAATTAATACTAATTTAATGTTGCTTATAGTAGGAAACCCTTTCTTTGGTCGATTTTTATGATACTTATCAAGACTGTAAATATTGTATTATATGTTCAAGGTACCATCGGCTTCGTGATTGGCTCTCTAGACAAGAATGTCAGATTCGACCAGCCAACGATATCTTTCTCCCCCGACGAAGAGAAGATCATGAACTTAAGGTTCTACAACACGGACCTCCACAGAGCTGCATTTGTTTTACCTACATTTATTAAGTATCAACTCGCTTAATATTCTTCGCAGTACTTAACGTGCATTTTTATATCTTAGCATAATCTGACGGCATTAAAACGTGTGAATTCGAATTTTTTTTGGGGAGCGGTGCCCTAAAAAATGGTCGTAAAAGATGGCCGTTATGACGGTGACGATACGTGGAAAACAGCCGTCTTTTTATTAACGAATTAGTCGTATGTCTATTAAAAGATTACGAATTATCCTGATTAAGTATGAATAGTGTATTTAACAGAAACAATCATTAGAAGATGAAAGCTTTTCAGTACCGCAACGCCACCGACATTTGACGTTATGACTTCAACTAGCGCTCTCTGGACAGCCAAGTCTGTTTGATGTCATTCGATCCTACATTACGGACGATATCGGATGGCACCGCTCTCCGAGGTCCGTAGCTTTAGTGAATGTTGAATGAATAAAGTACGTACATTCCATTACATTCCATAGTGTTTACGATAGTATATGTGTGTTTACATTCTAGTCCAAATTGTAAAATCTTGAATCTTAAAATAATCTCCACTTAGTGCCTTGACTGTTTGCTCATGTATGTGATACAACAATCGAAATATTACATTATTTTTGTATGTTTTTATTCAATGTTGAATCGGGGACAATAAATTTTATTTTATTTTATACAATTTTGTGTCTTATTTCATACGTAATATCCAGAAAATTAAACAGAAGAACGGCTTTTAAAAATAATGTTTCCTTTGATTTCGGAAGTACACTGTACTTATAAAACAGCAATGATAACGATAAAATTGAGGTCTGGGTGACCTCTGGGGTGTGGTCTCTGCTACCCCATTGATCGACGAATTGAAAAACAATGGAATATCATCCACATCGATCGTAACCAAATCAATGCTCCAGGAATCGATATTCACGATAATTTATATCGCATACATTTCAATTGCAGATAGAGGTTATTCCTGGATTGATGTTACATTGGGGATAACCTAAAAAGTTGAGAAAAGCGCTCATCTCCAAGGCCTACGTTGTATTGACGACTCTTGTTATATGCCGATGTTCATCGCCGACAGTAACCACTTACCATCAGATGGCCTCTCCTTAAAAAACAACAAATGTTCACATATGTAGTTTTCTTTTATAAGCAAGTCAATATTTTTTAAGTTGTTAACTCTTTTTTATTACCGATGCTTATGTCCGTGTGCGGCTCTTACGATCGAGAATTCAGTCAAATGAATAACTACAACAAATACATCCATCAAAATAAGTTCCCATGCACGCAGTCCACGCGCTTATGACATACCTAAATCTCTGCAACGCACTGTTTGCTGAAATTGGTAAATTGCAGCCTTCATTGGACATTTGGGCGATCCCACCATTTTTATGCTCTCGCATTTTATATAATTGTGACAAGATAATTTAAAAAAAAACGCATTCTGCAACCCTTGACCATTTAGTTTAAGGTCTATTTTTTATTTATCAAATATACAAATGAAGCCTCATGGTCCATAACAATATAGAGTAAATTAATAACAATAACTGATTTGATCAAACTCAACTGAATAACTTTTGCAACTAATACACCTATAACCTAGTTTCTTTTAATGCTTCTCCGACATCTTTATCAAGTCTTCGAATGTTTTTTTTTTATGTTAATAGCTAGCAGAGGAGCCACCTGATGGTGAGTGGTCACCGTCGCCCGTGGACATCAGCAAGACCAAAGGTATCACTGATGCGTTGTCGGCCAGGAAATGAGAAGAAGGTAAGAAAGAATGTCTCTCAAGCTCCCAGCCGGAACACGACGAGTCGTTTGGCGGCTGATTCAAGCAGGAGGGTGGTAGCTAGTCAGGCAGGCTTCACGGAAAGATAATAATACCCCTAATAATATTGATGACTTAATAATAATACTGATAATATAATCCATACGCGAAGCCCTATCACCAAGCAAGCTGGCTTCTGTCGCCTCTTCCGACACCCTGTTCTGCCAGCGTGGGACTGGGGGGAGTTTTCTAAGCCGCCCCAATACAAAAGTGTTTTGTCGTCCTAGTTCTGCAGCCTTATCACTTACGCTATACCAATTCTTTCCGTGTACAGCTTTACCGTATTGATCTCCCAGTATTGGAACTCCTGTAATAACCGCTTTGGTTAGACTCAATAGTCCACTGTGCGTTTTGTGGTTTGAAAATATAAATCACAACAAGCAATTAATAATTTAGGATCAAATCAAAACGAATTTCAAATTAAATGACCTGCCCACGTGGCGTGCCGTGCAATGAAATGCAAAAGAAAATATTGCACTCCAAGCGCAGAAAACTGAGTAAATTCCAAATGTTTCCCTTATTCCATTGAAGTTGCCATAACAATAAATATATTTGTGCTTCGAAATTAAACGATAATAAAAGGAAAACATACATATATTTTCCTTAATTATTTTATCGTTCAGTAATAGTGATTCACATTTTTTTCTTCAGTACTGCCAGCTGGTGAGTGATAATAGAAACCAAATGTAAAATTTACGTTTTTTCTGCCTATAGACATCTACTTTGAATGATCCCTGTTCCCTGGACCATAAGGCCGATAGACCACTCTTGAATGCCCTAGTACTATCAATAAAACCGATCGGGACTTAAAAGACAAATGCACTGTGAATACTGATCGGCGTCCAGTTGCTCAAATCGGTCATTCGCTTGTGACCGACGCAAGCTGAAGCATTTTACGCAGATTTTATCATATTGGGGTCTGGGAGTTCGCCTTCAGAAGCATTTGTATTTTTATGGTTTAAATTTGTATATTACAGGACAAAAAAAATATACAAATAAAAATTAAGTTTAATTAACGCTGGTTATGTCAATTGGATCATTCGGTATTGTTTAGATCCAGTGAATTTTTTTTCTTGATAACTCCTTCTTTTTCCGCTTCCGTGAATGCCGAAAAAATAACACCGTTTTTTAATTTCTTGAAAATTTTCTTATCGTGAAATGGATGCGTATGCGCAGCTATCCTGAAAAGAAAACGGGCGTTCCTCAGATTATTTTCCATAGAACAAGCATGTCACCGGTTTTAATGCTGTGCTTTGGAAATACATGAAGAAATTGAAACACAACACAACTGAACGCTACACAGAAAGAACTCTGCTTATCTCGTCGGCCGAGTGTTCTATTGTCGGTCGAGACCTAGATTACATTTATGTGACATAATTATAAAGAAATAATAATAATAACGTTTACACACTTACACCCCCGCACTAGGATTCTGTGTTGCTCGTGACATGGCCATAAACAAATATGACATTACAAACACCGATGACATGACTTTGTTATATAAATGTCTACCCTGACCGGGAATCGAACTCAGAACCCCTCGCTCGGCAAGCAGGGTCACTACCAACTGGGCTGTGGGGTCGTCAAATATAAAAATGTTAGATCTCGAAATTTGTTTGTTATGTCTCATTTCGTGTGTATGTTTATGCCGCAAAATAAACGAACCTCGGGCGGGGTTGTGAGTAATGCGGATGGCCGAGGACCAACCGTGGACATGAGATATAAGCGGTGTATGAATTTGTTAAATTAATCCAAAACTACAAGCGAATTTTAAAAGGAAGCTTAAACATAGGCCGAATTAAGTGTCTTTGGTTCGATTCTCGGCCGGGGAATGTAAGTGATGTTCCATTTGCTTCTCCATGCCATCCGCAAAACAGTATCCTAATGCGGGTGTGTGTGAGAGCGTTTATCTATTTACCTCTGTATAACTATATCGTCCTTGGTGAACACGTGGGCGGGACACTTGGCAGTATGACTGAGATAGTCCACACACCGCCACTGCCGCGATTTGTCCCTGTTTGTGTGTTTCAAGTAGTACACGAAGCGATTGAGGATCATCTGTAGCGATCCCTGGTTGGACACGGTGTATTGCAGAGCTGAGGTGGCTAGAATTAGATATAACTAATAAGTTTTTATATTGAGACACCTGAATTTAATTTGACGCGCTCTCTTTCACTATAACGATTTACTTTTACCATTAGAAGTCAGTAGCGGTCATCTTAAGAACTTACTTGGTGCTATTTTGTTACTTTCAGTATCAAAAGACAAGTTGTCTTCGTCTGTATTGTGAATTTCTTCATCTGCAATGTTCTGAAATTCATTTCCATCATGCATTTCTAGCTCAATGTTACTGTCCTTTCCGTCCTGATTATCCAATCCTGTATGTGAATCCTGTATTTCCTCAATATCCTGTACACTGTGGATTAACTGTTCACTCTGGCCATCGTGATTTATTGTGTGTAATTGTTCATTATCTTCATATTGCATCATGTCATCAGTTCCAGCCACATGTTCCGCTCTACAAATAACTACATTGGTTAGATTAGTGGGATGGAAGAATTCAGTATTGCCGTTAACTTTAAATTGTACATGTTTCCTCATAATCATCACTCTTTGAAGATCAAGATAGCCAATGGTAATAAAAATATAATAATACGCGGACAATAATCTTTATCATATTATATTTATTAAATTAGTGTGATTATCAAGTTAATGGATGGAAATTATGAAATAATGATGCCACATTAATCATCATTTACTTTGGTGATGGAAACTCGTTTGGAATCCTGCATACCTGAATTTTCCCATAATGTACTCAATGGTGTGTGTTGTTTGCCAATGTGCATTTGGCCATCGGGATAACACTACAATCTTAACCTTTCTCATTACGAGAGCGAGAGATCTGCAGTCAGACAAATGTGATCTGGACAACAATGAATGATGATGATGTTGATACAGATTATTTATATTATAGAGATATCTGGTGGCTAATAATAACCAAATCTTACTTTTGATTTTTGAGATTAAACTCTTCCATTTCTGACCCTTGAAACATACACAGATCTTGCTCCTCTCGTAGTTCCTCCGATGGCTCCATTGACACATGTTTTGATGGCTTTGTTAGAGATGAATGTATTTTCTGAAATTGCAGAAGCAAAGTTGTATTGGTAATACACTAGTAGGTAGTAGAAATCTACACTAATAATAGAACTGTTACAGGGCAGAACCCGTACATCAAATATATATATATTTTTTGAAATTTTAATCTACACTTTTATATTTTGTCTGTCTGGCTATCTCTTTGTACAAATATAACGCTAAAACTACTGTAAAAGACAAAAACAAATGTCCTTTAGTGGTTTCAGTGTAACTCTTGGCTATTTTTTAACTTATACTATTATATGTATTATATTCATAATCTAAGATATAGTTTGCAGAATGAGAATTATGTTAATATAGATATTCTATTAAAAACATAGAAATCAAAGCTCTGACTGCTTTCCTGGACCTATAAGAATTAATGTATATATAACTGTTAGTGTGGACTATGTGTACTTAGAAATACTACCGTAGCAGAATGTTAAAATTATTTTACAAAGTTCAAACACAGTTAAAGGCAACTGGATAACTTTACCTTTCTATCCTTCATCTAATTTTAGAAAGTAGTGTACAATCTTTTGTTGAATAATTATATCATAATACATAATAGAAAAATTTACTATTAGGATAAAAGAAAAGGTCTCATGTTTCATGAAATAACATGTCTGATATATTAGTTACAATAAGAAGATAAAGATCATGTATTAGACATACATAGCAGTTCCCTGTCTCTTACATATAAAGTGCTTAAAACAAATAGAAGTATATACCAATGTACATATATACCACAAATGCCATAATACCTATATTAACAAAACTATATTAAATAATAATTAAATTTTTACCATATCTTTCAAGCCTTTGATATGTAGCTCTTTAGCAGCATCAACAAGATCATTGAGATGTTCCAAAGATACCAAAACTTCACCTGTGTAGATATACTCTAACAATGCTGATAGTATGGGTTGTGTGATTTTCTGCAATATAACAACATAAGTAAAAAAATGCTCACACTACAACTTTTTGTTTTGCAAATGGCATAAATATATACAAATAAGAAATCACAAAAAAATATTGTGTCATAAATAACTCCTTGCTCTTATAATATAACAGCTGCTTGCTGTAAACCTTTTGTAATTTTGATTTTCTTAATAATATTAACCAATTATTGAAAACGGTGATAATGGCAAAAGTGTTGATTTTATATATGACTTAATAGCACATTACATAAGCGAAATAAAAAAGTTGTTCTACTTAAATTAAGAAAATATTAAAGAAAATTTATGGACTTGGTATACTATGTAATTATATCTAAGGTCTGTAACGAAAATTATCATTAGAATTTATTCAGTAGTAAACCTGTTTGCCTACTGAAGTACATATGACAGATTAGTAAAATTACTGTTAATCATAATTTGTTTTGGTTTATGGGTACTTGTGACATCTCAATTATATATGTCCACACCACCTATAACATAGGCAATCTTAGTATAAAGGTGTTTGTTTCTTTATTGATTTTATTTTTGTACCTAATATTTTGATTAAGGGCAATTAATAATGTTAAGGAATTAATGACTCTGTAGCCAATTGGTAGCAATTGCGTCTACAATTTCTTAGATATGATCCTTTAACAGATTAATGTTGTAATTTGTGCATGTTTATGCCACCAGCAGCACTGAGGGTAGGATTGTATGATTCTATATTGTATTTTAATGAAAACAAGAACAAATCAATGGACCCTGATACATTTAAGTACATGTTTATATAATACTACTATATTAGTTGTGCATATTAAATATATCTTACACTCAAGAATATAACTGGGTGTTGGCATTGAGCAGAGGTAATGAGGTCCTTGAAATAGGGGCTGGACAGAGCAAGAACCACCTGATGTACTTTTACCATGTAACCATCAGCTGCTAACGTCATGTCCACAAACTCTCCATTCTAAAACATGGTATGTACATTATAATTATTATGCAACTATTACTAAGAATACCAACTTTGTCTACCTAACACTTTATTGTTAATTGAAGTTTTAAATTTAGATATTTAATGTTTCAGATCACCAGATTATATCTATTTTAATTAGGTTTTTATAGTTCTATTGTCTAACAGTTAAATGTACCATTAAATAATATGTGGTGATTGCCCTTTATAAACATTAATACTCAACTCGGTCTCAATATTATGTAGTTTAAGTTGGTTGCTTGTTAATAATAGCGTTGCCACCAGTTCCATGTAGAAAAGTAAACTCACTATTAAATTGGTAGGTACATTTTGATTTCAGATTTAAGCGAGAATATGTAATTTTTTCCTAAATGTATTATTTGCCACAATAAGTTTAAAGGCAGATTCGATAAATGAAAATCGCTATTACCTGCTGTAAACTGCTTAAGCCGTCACATACATTCCTAACGTGAGCTTCCCACGTAAGGGAATATTGTGATTGAGACATCATTTTGGCGGTTATTATTTTATTAACATTGTACTTAATAGTTTTTGATATTATTGGTTTGTTTATAACGACGGTTTACAGTCAGTTTTGTTTCCTGTTGTGTTTTCTCGTCCCGGTTTTCAGCTTCAAAAATAATATTTGACAAAGACAAATTAATAGCAATGACATTTGTAGACATTGATTTTGTCAAAGTGCCATAAAACCACAGATATATTATTAGCTTCTTGACACATTCTGTATCATGAAGATCTGCTTATAAATGAGTGCTAAGTAAATCATTCATGTAGTACTGATGAAATCAGTTTTGTAAAGACTTGAAACAGCGATACTTTTTACCGTCGCCCGCAGGATAAAATATGACAAGCGTATCCCATCATAGTACTTCAGCAAGGACTATTGGAAAATACAGGCAAACGCAGTGTAGAAAGATCTAAATCTTATACCGTTTGAAGATATCAGAAAGTGAAGTAGACTGCTAGGTATTTTTATGGAAATAGCCGACAAACGAGAAGCAGGGCCACCTGGTGGTAAGTGATCACTACCACCCATGGACGTCCATATGAGGCCAAGATGGAAGCAAGATGATACACATTATTTTCTCTCCTTTCTAGTCTTTCTGACATTGTATCCGAAACACTTCAAAATGAACCACGGCTTGAAAGGAGGGTTGAGAATCCTACCAACATCATGGGATCGTCAAGATTAAACCACCACTGTTCGCCATAGCATCATCGTCGTTCAGAAGGGCTTACTACGAATAGAGAAAGTTGGTTTAAAAAGAAAGAAAGAAAAACATATTCATATTCTGTCTTTCTTTTAATACAGCATTGATAATAATTTATAGTTGGCGTGAGGGAGCTACACTTGCCTGATACTTCATTGCGACCCGAGCGCCCGAGTAGTTCATACAAGCGCATTTAGACTTTAGGCTGAAGGATTGATAAATCACACCTTACCATAGAACATGGCTAACAATAAACGGGAATTATGTTTTGCAGCTTATTCGAATTCCACTACATCGCTAACTCGACTACTCAATACAATCTAGCTATGACAAATATAATATTACTTTTATAAAAAAATAATTCTCTGGTAAAGTATTCATAACTTTAAATTGGTATTATTATTCTTATGTAAGATATAAAAGTAGTAGTCTATGTTCGTCTTGGTCTGCTACGAGAAAGCAGACCATATTTTATTTCGACCTGTGATGATAAAGAAGGCATATGTTCCCCTTATTTACAGACTATTATTCAAAGTACCAGTAATGAAAAAAATTGTGTCAAATAATATATTTATTTTACACTAACACCCTTCTGCGTTAACGTATTATCCTCGTACGTCTCGAGTACATCTGCTAAATGCTCATTGTCTCTGGGCTTCTTGAATTGCCTTCTCTTTTGCGGAGCCTTTTTACGTTTGGGTACGATTGGTTTCCTTGGGCCGTGATCCTGCATTGATTTGATTCCCTGTTTTTCCAGGTATTCTTCAATCTTAGCGTCATCCATTGCATCTACCGCTGTAGCACGCCAAAGTTTCACAAATTCTTCGTCTACCTGTATACACAATTTAAAAATTAGGTTAGGTATTATTACGGTCAAGTAAAAATATCTATCGCATAAAATTCACAGGCATTATACATACTGCGAGGGGTTAAAAGATACAGTGTTCAATGATATAACGTGTACGGATACGGACGACTTATTATATTTTTTGAAAGCAAACGTAAATCTCATTGGCACAATGATAATCTTGTAAGTATAACAAATGTATAAACTGTATAAACTATTGTATAGGTAATACTGTATTGTCATTTACCTACCTACCGATGAAATATATCGTAAATCGTAATAAGGTATATAGTTTATTAAACGATATACCTATTATGATTTGATTACAAATTATAATTTCATTTATTGTTCAATTTTTTTCGTACAGCATATTATAGTTCTAATTGCCCTTTAATGACCGAAAAGTTTCAATTATTACTATTCTCTAACTAGGATATGTATGTATGTATTATTTATTTACAAACCACAACATCAATTCAATTGAATTAGTCAATTTATCAAATGATTATATAAAACAACTTACATCTAATGTAGCCGTTTTGTCATTATAAAACAGTATTTTCTTCTTATCAGAGGGTCTGGTAATGTACAAGATTTCTTGTGCTAAGCTCTTAAGAGCTCTTTCACAGTGCGGCAAAGACTCTTGGACATCTTCTAAGAATATACCTCCCAGGCCTTTTAAATCATGTTGTTTTAATAACCTGTAACCATTAAGCGATTTGTTATACACAATATTATATTGACGATCCCGTAGCCCAGTTGGTAGTGACACTGCCTGCCGAGCGTGGGGTTCCGGGTTCGATTCCCGGCCGGGGCAGATATTTATGTGACAGATAAAAGTTTGTTCTCGGGTCATGGGTGTTTGTGATGTGATAATTGTGTATGTCCATGCCACCCGCAACACAGGGAATCCTAGTGCGGGGGTGTGAGTGTGTAAACTTTTATTTATTTATTTTAGTTACTATATTGTTGGACGGGTCTGGTATGATAAATTGACTCTCTATAGGAATTAATGAATGTAATAAATGATTTAAAGTAATATTGAAGCACGACGTCTTGTGGTGATCGTAAGTGATTGGCCGTGTGAAGCAAGTTTATGTCCGGTAGGTAGTTGAATGGTGACCCCTGGCAATATTTGTTAAGAGCTCCATGTTTCGGAAAATGAAGCAATGAGAAGACGTCTGGGAGAAATTCTCAGACTTTGGGATTGGCCATTAAAACCTAACAATCTGTACTGAAGCAGCATGGTGGAATAAGCTCTAGACCACCTCAGTTAGTTGAAAAGGACCGTGCCCTGTAGTAAGCTATAGACTGAAGCTAAACAATTGTTTAAGCAATTCCTCATAAACCTATTTGTGCTTATGTTGCTAAAATGAGTAGCAATTGAAACTGTATTATTTCGTAGTGTGAAACGCTTGTGATATAAAGGAAAGTTGAAGTCCTAAGACTTCATGACAGATCACCTATATGTCGAACAGACCCGGTCAATGCTGTTATGGACGCCCCCGTCCCCAAATGCACGAACAAAACAGGAATTCGAAAGGAATGGCAACAAATTGTCAGGCATATAACAAACATCTCAATGTGACTACAACCACCCTGCCAAAAGTGAAGCAACTAAGATTAGACTGCATTGGCCATCGTCTAACGGCAATCATGTAATCTACATAGTAAGAAGCCTCATCCACCCTTAATCCAAGTCTATCTTCCCTATTTTGTAAATTTATGGTGCACCCTGCTGAATAACACAATGGCACCTGGTCCCTTCTATTTGAAGTACTGGGCTCTGTATCAACCAGTTCAATTCTGAGTAAGATTTCTAACCTTTGGAATCAACTATTAAATGTTTTTATTTGCAGTGTTGAAGAGTCAATAAATGGGAGCCTCAGTTCCGTCTTAACTGGCAACCTATCATTGGTCTTATGTTTGATGTCTACAGGCGGTAACTTTATTTACCACCAGGAACCCAATCAACATGTTTGTCAGCTATTCATAAAAAAATAAATAAAGAAAGTGGCTCCCTCCTTTGTTTTTTATAACAAATAGATTATTTATTTCTGAAGGCTGAAATGTCATGTGACATACCAACCACACAATTTATTTTGCGGTATTAGTAATAATTGTAATAAACAACCTATACTTACCTAAGTAATGATTTTTTATCTTTTATTTTATATACAGGTTTGAATATATATTTTCCATCAGGAGTACACTCTATTTTAGGATTATTTTGAAGAGCCTCTGTTTGTAACCACTGAAAGAAAAAGTAAGGCAACAAGCTTAAGTGAGATTCACAGTCACGTTAAATCAGAAGTTTTATATTGGCAACTTTTAAGAACCTCACTGTTTTATATTCACACAATGAACCCACACAACACATGTTTAAGAGTAATAAAACTGACACACACACACACACACACACTCGGTCACACATTAAAGTAAGTTACCATTCCCCAAATAATAATAATTTAAACCAATATCTGGAGCAGTTAGAGAATGTAATTGGTTTTTACCTCAGATAGTAACAGCTTGATTACCTGTTTAACTTTATTACCAACATCCAACTGGTTAGTTTCATCTAGTACTTCATCCAGTGTGAGAGGATGATCATCGCCTTCTTGGTGTCTTGTCTTCATGTGTCTTACAATACGGGCTAACACTCCAAACCGATATGGGGAGCTGCCCGGCATTGTCTTATAACTGAAATATATTATTATGTTCTCTCACTATCTTTGAATATTGGTGTGTTTAGAATAATTAAGTCACTTAGGAACATTTTAAGCAATTGAGGTCATATACACTCAATATAGTTGTATAAACAATGGTTGTTAAAACAATCAAAATTATTCACCTCTCAATAAATGATGGATTGATATGTTAATTGAATAACAGTAAAATGACTGCAGAGTAAGGCTTTTTAGCAAGGTGTTTATGAGGGATACCCCCATTAAAGCAAATGAGGAAATGCAGGTCTTTTATAAGCAGGAATGGATCTAGAAATTTCAAATATGGCATGTTGAATGTCTGATCTGACAGAATGAAGAAAAAAACATTACATATTTGAACATGATGTACTCACTTATTTGCATCAAGCTTAGGAGCTGAGCTGACTGAACTAGGAGCCTTAAACTTCTTTTTGCTATCATCTTTGTATGGGGACTCATCTTTCTTTTTCTTTTCAACACTGGAAACAAAAATAAATCATAAAAGGGTATGGAAGGTCACACATAGAAAAATTAAAACTATTTACAATAATTCAATAATTTAAAGCAAAGTTTGTAATGACCCTGCCAGCCAAAGGAAGGATCTAGGTTTGGTTCCCAACTAGAGCAAGCAGTATACTTGTAACACAGGAAATCCTACTCCTGGGCTATGTGTATAGGGGTTTATATTTCTATTAATTTTAAAGTAACAAGCTTGCAACAACTCACTGCTTTGACTAGCACATATATTCTTGTTAAGTCTAGCAACTGAGTTTGAAGTCAGAATTTGTAGATAAGGTAGATTGAATAAACATGGGTATATATTTAATGATAATATTATTTTAATAAAAATAGAGATAGTAGGTATTTTGCAACAAATCACAACAAAAAGCTACAATGATACAGTCAGTAGGGCTAATTGATTCCTATGAATGTGTAATGATGATGATGGTAGCTAGAATGGAATAGTAAGTAGTGTAGTAAATTGGTAAACATAGTCAAAATAAATATTTAGATAAAGTTCGTATTTTTATTTAATACTAGTTGATCAATCTTTTTAAACATTTAATGTGACATGTATGGAAATAAATGTTCATAGGAAAAACTATCATAAACTATCATTCTTAGAAGTTGTATTAAAACATAAATATTCATTTATTTATAACACATACATTGAAGATCATGAATTACTCTAATAACAAGATATTCATAAGTAGTCTGATTTCTACTCGGCTCTGTAACACGAGCCAGTGAATATACAGAATGCTTTAGATTTCAATTGATAACGATCGCGAAATTGCGATAGCACTAAAGCAGTGAGTGGGAGCGAGAAGAAGGAGAAAGTAATTGGATATTGGTATGACAAGTTACAATACGGGGTTAGGGAACCAGAAACACGGTTAGTAATAAACGAACAGTAGCTATGCAGTGTACCTGGGTGTCGCAAGTGCCTTTTTCCTGAACGCCTCGCGTTCTCGCAATAGCGCCGGGTCCATTTTGCCAGTGAATCTCTGCAGTACTTTTTTATGTAAGTTCTATTCATGTGATAAATAATGTTTTCATCCCGTCTTTTGTTTTATTTACCGATTGTTTGACATTTATTCTTTGAGAGGAGACAAGATTTGGCAAGCATTTGACAGTTCTCGCTTCTCGCTGTCAGTCTGATTTTGACAATAGACATGTTTTTCATGTGATATAGTGAGCTTTCACTTTATAAAGCCATTTAAACAAAATAAAAAAGAATATATAAAAATCTAAAGGTAAATGATAATAATAAAGTTCTAAATAAACATTTTGAGTGTAAGCAGCTTCATACATTCTAGATCGTAGCTTTAACGTTAATCAAACACAAAATATATAACGTTTATTACTGCAGTAATGCAGTGGGACTAGTTGTTATCGTTTTTACGACAACTTTTTATGTGTTTATAAGTGTACCTCCATAAATTTCACTTTCAGAGAAATTGGTTTATAAAAGATAGTTCTGACAGAAGGGTTCATCACTGACTAATATTACGGAAATAGAAAATAACGAAAACAAAAAGAATTGTTAAATAATTTCGATACTTGTAGCCGTTTTTTTCATCATATCACATACATTGCTCGTTATTTACCAATTTAAATTGGCTGCAAGAAACGTTCACGGATCGTTTCCTTTTATTCACGCACTTACTATTCACGTGCTGATATCGGCACCTTCGATAATATTTTATAATATATTAGACGTACGAAGTCACTTACCATTTTTATTGGCTAATGCAATAATGTATTAAATAGAAGAGTAGACATCCACAAAACAAAAGTTAGTGGGAGATATGTTCAGTGGGACTCAGTTTTTGGCAGGGCACGAACTGTTTTGTGTGTAAATATAAATCGAAATATGATTGATTACTTTTTAATTTGTTTGATTTTAACTGGAATCATCATTTAATCTTGATGTAGCGCTAGTTAGGCGGGAAAATGTTTTGTTTCTGTGCAAATAAGCTTGTCGTGGTTCGGATACATAAGATTGTGAGTTCTCGCTCCTCATGCAATTGGCATTCGCTCCACGAAGTGGGCGAGAAGTGGACGTCGTGTAGTTTTTGAGGTATGTTTGTATAACATCTTATCTATTCGAATCTATGATAAGTTCTAAGGCCTGTGTTTACTGTCATATCAATCTGTCTATTGATTTTAAACATGTTCCAATTTCGATTTTGTATCGTTCTTTTTAAAATTAGTAAACTTATAATCTTGACCAACGTACTGGCTGTTATTATACAATAAAGAAGTATGAATATGCAAAAAAATAGTATTGACTGAATAACTATTGTATTAAATAAAATATTTTAACTATTTTATACAAGTAATAAATAATATAAAGATTGGAAGCTTTGCAAGTAATTTATGTACTTAAATATATTTAAGCTACCGTTGTACTTTAATGCTAACTATAACTAACGTACGACGCACTTCAATAAGAATTAATCTTATTTTAGATACCGTATAGCTAAGAATTTTTATCTTTTTTCCTGTTTGAAGTATAGAGATGAAATTGATCTTGGTTTTATGATCTGACATTCTAATAGGTGACTGTATCTTGTGGTTGCTGCGTGTTTGTGATGTATGTGATGAATAATTAAGTAGCTGCTGTTATAAGTTTTGTGCTTCAAAGCTTGAGTTTAATACATTTTAATGATTTATTAATACAAATATCGAAATGTACCAATCAAAATGTTGGTGCCTACTGTATCTATACATAGGTGCAATCGTTAAGTGTCGCCGAGTAATTATTTCATAAAGGGTTGGTATCGAAAGCACGTTACTTATCCAATCAAATAATATTAAGAATACCCATATTGTAAAATCGAAATTCAAATATAAATCTCTCGGTCAAGACCTTTTAGTCTTACTTTTTAGCATAACACATCATTATTCGATGGAATCCGTAATAAGTTTATAAAAAAAACCGTCACAAAAATACATGTGAGTTTTGTCGATATAATGGTAATATATATATAATGGTACATCAAGATACATTGATGAAGGCTTCGCCGTGAAGTTAAACAATTTATCAACTTCGTCTGCGCAGATATTTCAAATGTTTCAACATAGTTCATCATTGCAAAATTTATTTAATTTGTAATATTTATTTTTATCTCTCCAACAAAGCTTCACAGTTTACATGGCTTAACACAATGCTCAAGAATCTCTATATGTTACCAACAAATGAAAAAGAATTAACTGACTATTAAGGCACATACACATCGAAAGAACATTAGTACAAATGGCGGCAAAGTTTTACCTCTACATTTGTGCTCATTTTAAAATTTATTTTACAAATGTTAAAAGATATTTAAAAGGATACCAATAACAACTTATTTTATCAAAATAAACTAAAAACTCTAAGCAATATTGTATTGTTTTAATAGGAAGTATTTCTATAGATTACACCATACAGAGAAACAAACAAACAATTTCACCCCTCTATAATTATACCTAATGATATAATTATATAATTTTTGTAATGATTTTTTAAATAAAATATCTCGGGAGTGTAGACTTCCGTAGTGAGAATTATCATTATGTATTTTATTATTTATAAAAAATCTGTAATAATCCTATAATATTCAAAACCTCTGTATAATATTATGCTAAACAAAAAAACAGTATCTTCAACCTTATTGGTTATCTTATGTATCGGTTTGATTGTCGTTTGTAATTGTTGGTCGGAGACCACTGGTCTGACGTTTAGGGTACGTGGTTCAAATCCTGCTCACGCTAAATATTTTTTAACAATTGCGGCAGTCAAAATTAAATTTAAATTAACCCTCAATTCCTTCGGTGAAAAAACAAATTTTAGTAAAGGAAACAATCATACCTGAAAAATCCATGATATTGTATCATTTTCCTTATTTACAATAGTTTGTAATAATTATGATACTAAAAATAACAATTTAAGACAGCATACACATTTATTTTCTTACTCAACGTATTTTTATTAAAATTTATCGGTACAATCTAATTTCAAGAGTTTCTCCTCGCCACCGCATTCTCGCAGTGACCACGATCCGTGTAATGGGGTCGCAATATCGTTAAATAACAAAAATCGTGAGTACCCGTCACAGTTAAAATATATTGGTAGTCTCTAATCTGCAATATGTTTGCATACAGAATTTGTAAGTACCAACTATGATCACAGCGCCACCTAATTAATTGAGTCATCGTCTCGAAAAAGATAAGTTTTTTGTATCCTATATCAAATATTCATGCTGATTTGATTTCGTAAAGGAATTGACACCAGATAACCCGTCAAATTTAGAAATTAGTGATAATAATTTCATTTTGTTATAGCCTAACTGTCGTACGACATTTGACACCGTGTGGGTAAATTCAAGATTCCGTGACCTGTAATGATGTCGTAAAAACTCCGGAATTAAACTGCTTCAAATATAGCAATCATATCGCGGCACCGTTCCACCTGGGTCTATTTTTGAAGATCGATGAGTTGGAGTGGCACCTAATGCGAAAATATTCTCTTCACTCAATCGCAGGTGATCTTGTAAAATCTCGTAAACGCTTGCCGTTCCAACCAGCAATATACTCTGTATCTCTTCATATGTTTTATACATAATTCATCTATAATCTTTAGTTTTTTTATTGTTATTTATTTCCTTCCGTAATAGCTTTCAAAGGAGACCTTCTATTTCATTTCTCGATGGGGTTTTTTGGGGTGTAACGGACGTCATACTTGAGTCCAAACAACCTCCTCTGCACGTTATACACCCTGATGAACTACGGACGTGGCTTTGGCACCAGGGCCCTCCTGTTGTCGCTGGGTTCTGTACCATCCAGTTTAAACTCCCTGGTACTTGCATGGTGGTAGGGTATTTTGGCTGACTGGCTGGTTAATGCCCTCCTTCTAAAATCGACCGTAAAAATTTTCATACGTATTTCGGTCAGTGTCCGAGAGATAGTAATAATGTGGGTCTCTCGCTTCCTTCTCGCCGGCAACATTTCGAAGATACCTTTGGTATTATTGAAGTCCTTGGGCCAGGGTCATCACTTACCATCAGGTGGTTCGTTTGTCGACTAGTGCGTTGGCTGAACAATTTAAAGGTTGTACACAGTTATGGAGGGTTCATACCTTCATAAATGCTGATCATAAAATTTCAGCGAAAATGTTTCCTATATAAATCCATATCTCAAATGGCCAGTATTGATTTCCAAGTTAATTGAAAAAAATTGATAAGATTAATCAATTGTTCGCTTTGATGTATTATTTATTTTTATTATCTAAGTGCTTTTGTATTATCTACCAAAAGTAGTATGGATTTGCGAATGAAACGTTTCAAACTTTCATACTTATAATCAAAAACTTTTCTTAGTGGTGGTAAAATATTGTAGAAACTGGTCTGTAATTATGACGATCTGATTTATAACCGGATTTAAAGAGAGAAATGATTTTCCTATATTTCATTAGATCCGGAAAAGTATTCAGGTCAACACACTAAAAATATTTCCTTATTTTATTTTCTTATTTGATTATTTAATGAGAGAATCATATAGTCGCGTTATTGATATCTAACAAAGATAGTCCAGATCAATCCCAGCTTATTACTTGCACACTTAAAAAGGTTTAGCATCCACCACAGCTAAATATACCATTACGCGAGCTGAAGTTAAAGTTTTAACAATTCCGTCAGGTGTTGAAGAAAAACCTTTGATAATATATTTCTGGGACAAGTACTGAAACGGTGTATAGTCGGATTTGTTAATAATGCTGCATTCAAAGGAACTCCCAAAAACCCGGATCACACTCGATAGCCATGCATATAGATGAGAATATTTTCGGTCAGTACTTTAACTAATATAGTCGTCCACCTCGAGGATATCATTAGGACTTATTTAGAAAATAATTCTAAGATTGCCGAAAATATTGCATCATGTATTATATTATAAGTATCATGATAATTCCATGTATGATTTTCTGAAAATGTTTGATGACAACACTGTTTGTAATAATGTAAGAAGTAGTTTATTTCAGTAAATTTTTAATATGGAATAATAAATACGATGAACAATAATACTGCTGGTTTTATAATAAAAAAGTTCCTCATTAGCGGAAGTCAATGCGTCATAGTCGAGTCGAGTACGAGGCGGAAACAAGAAAAAATCCATGACCCTATTGTAATTGTAATTTGGCCGTATTGGGGCGGCCTAGAATAATCCCCCCAATCCCATTCTAGCAGAACAGGGTGTCGTAAGGACGACAGAAGCCAGCCTGATCGGTAGCAGGGCTTCGCGTATGGATTATTTTATATATATGTATATTGAATGGTAAAGTTACCGAGCACGGCAAATGAGGTGATTAGATTATGAAGTACGGCTAATACAATGCTGAACCTATCTTTCTTCCCACGCAAGTTAGCAAAAAACAGATAAGGGATTTCGATCGGGCATGGCCGACAACATGCAATTTGTACCAAACTTTTTTTATTATTTTTTGTCGGAAGCTCTTCAACTTAGCAATTTGGTACTAGTTCTTGAGTTGGAATTTGAGTTCTGACAAAGTTCCGGCGAATTCCTACTACTACTAAATAGTAACAAGGATTAATGGCATTAAATCCTGTGCGTTAAATTAACAGACGATGTCACTATTATGAAACTGACATACGACGAGGTACACTTGATATGGAACAGTTATTGGCCCGCCGCGCCGCCGGAAGAAATTAGTAAATAAGGTGGAAGTACCAATCACTGGCACTTTGCTATACGATCCATGAGATTTATTAAAGTAATTCGACTATATGTACAACAACTTATTTTTAAACGCGAATAAATCTCAATGAAATTCTCGCTACCCAGTGTCTGACGGGTTTCAACGCAAAATTTTAAGAATAAGGAGTTTTTGAGCTAGCAAATGGTACAATTTTTCATGGGGTGAGATTTCTTTTTTAGCCTCTATATCGATTGCAACGGAGTTCCTTATATCTCTCAGGGACACTTAGACCTTGTGGGGTTCAGTTGCATATATTATTGAATCTATATTACAAAAATGAAAACTTCACTCTATGTAGGTACAACAAACCTAGGGACTTCCTTAGATATATTTTTAAGAAAATTAATGTACTATAATATGTCACAATGTATTTTGGATAATGTTAAACACGTTGAGACTTGTTCAGAAAACTGATGTTCACAACGTTAACATTAGGTAACCTATAAGGTTTATTTGATTGTACTAACTTTCAAGACTAGTAATTAGGAAAACTGATGGCTCGTTCATAGATTGTTTTGACACATACTTACAATTAGTGATAATTTGTATAAAGTCTATGTAAATTTTAAGATTGCTTAATGAAGCGAAGCCAAACAGAGTTATTAGTTTGCTTTACGACGCTCTTGTATTTCTGTTATTTTCAACCGAAATGTAAGTCTGGTTATTATTATTTTCAACATTATTGCTTACTTGTTAAAAAGTGAATAAACTATTTTATATATTATTTTTCTCTCCCGAAGACAGTAACTAAAAAATATACATAGATTTTATATACAACCTTTTCCTTTTTTGTTTCAGGTTATAAAAATGTGGATACGTGATTACTTCAGCTTAGTTATATATTTAGCAATAGCTTTGAAATGGTGAGTGCTATTTACTTTCAGTAACGTACAATAAGTATTTGAATCGCACATTGCCATCAGCAGGCGCTTCAGATGCGTTAAAACCTTTTATTTTGGTTAATTTACAAGGACCTGCCTTCCTTTGCAAGGATAGTGTTTACATATATTTTATACGACACATTTTGAACAACTACTTACTCGTTATAAATTATTTATTTTATCAAGTCGTTACACCCGAAATCGGCGGTAAATCCGAAGTAGTTATGGGCGAATTATTTTTCTTTAAAAATATGCTTTATATTCAAGGGCCTTAAGTGTCACATTGCTTTAACCAAGTTAAATTCTTTACAACCGAGGTCGTTGTAAAGGAAATCCATTATATAACCATATTATAATAATTTTACAACTGTTCAGCGCAAGCGCAGGTGAACAGCACCCTTGGAAGTGGACGTGTGATGAGAACGAACGAAAATGCGTCAAAGAGAAGAATGATCCACAGAGCGACGAGCCTGCTCTCGCCCTGGAAGTTTGCAAGATGTTCTGTAATAAATACGGTGAGGTCAATGTTTAGTTGAATTCGGATCTTGGTCTTTGAGATTTTTTTACCAGATATACATAAATAAGTTAATGCTTGTCCAAAATCCTACATGATGGTAAGTGATGATCAATTGTAGAAGATGAAGCTCTTAAATGAAAGCATTTAAGAGCTTAAAAACGTATACATTCTTGTCCGGAAGACACATATGTACATTATAACGAAGTGGCAACGTTGACGCGAACACGACATAAAGTACCACGCATGAATTGAAGTTTCCTTGCCACCTTTTACCATCCAGATAATTGGTTTTACTTGAGACACTTGAAAATACTATGGACAGTCCTTAGTTATGTAATTCTGCTTACAATCTTCTCCTAGAAGGAAGCATGTTCTGAATTCGTGTACCTATATTTCAAAAAAGTTTTGAAGTTATTCGATTACTTGTCTTACCAACCAGGTCTTCTGTGGCCAAAGCCGACAGGCGAGATAGAACTGGGGAACTTCCTGTCGAAGATTAACATGCAAAATATCGACCTGCAGATCACGCAGCAAGGGCAATCCGATGACTTGATGCTGGCGGCCATAGAGGTGAGATATTTATTACTCATTATGTTAATAGCCCTTAAGGAAGCAGACCTCAGACTTATTTTAAAACTTACTTTTACTTACTTATTTCTTAAAGCCTAAAAAGCGGTTTTAGCTCGAGTCTATAGATCATGCATGAATATCGGTATCGTTGAAATTCTCCATGCCAGCTATCCAAGCTGAGTGCAAAAGTCTCACACATAAATACATAAGTGTCAAACCGAAACGAAAATGATTTTGTTACCGTTGCACTACTACACAATGCCTTTGAATCCATTCATTGTCGCTAACGACATATATTTAATAGATTGGAAGGTCACTCTTGAAAGTTTGCCGCACAATGTTCGGCATCAGTAGGTATCAGTAGAGAGAGCATTAATTAAGCCAAAGTTCTCATTACACTGTTATGACGTTATCGACTAAAACGACCTACGTAGTGGACTAAATGTCTGTTAAAGGTGTTTTAGTACGCACACGTATATTTCAATAGATTGCTATTTAAGTAAAATGTGAAAACAAAACTGTTTTCTTTCAACATTCCTTACAGTCAAGTAATAATGGTGAGGTGAAGTGAACAATGCATTTGTCATAGTGACTTTGAAACAGACAAAAAATACTGTGCGACAGCGAGTTTATGAGTATGGTTTTAAAAGTAGAATCAATAGTAACTGTAGATATTGTAGTGTTTATTATGTGCGCATATTGCAGAACAATAAGTTTTCGGTGCCGTATAATTTCCGTTTTGTTATGCATATGCCAATAAAAACCTGTTTGTAATATGCAAGCTGGAAACGAATCAAATAATCAAACCGACAAAACAAATAGAAATATATATATATATATGTATATATATATTGTAGTGTTTATTATGTGCGCATATTGCAGAACAATAAGTTTTCGGTGCCGTATAATTTCCGTTTTGTTATGCATATGCCAATACAAACCTGTTTGTAATATGCAAGCTGGAAACGAATCAAATAATCAAACCGACAAAACAAATAGAAATATATATATAATGTTATGTTAAATATATATTCATTTATGAGTTTTTATATACAGTGTCTTCAGTATTATGAACATTTTATTATAACACCAAGCTCAACCTTGCGTACATCGTCCACCCCTCCCTCTTCGAACGGTCGCTGGCCACAGAAGGCGATAGCGAATTTTTCGGACAAACCTTAATCTTACCTTTATCTTTATTTAATCTTACTTTAGTAGACAGTAGTTTCATGTATTTATTATAGAGTACGCTCATATCATATACCTATTTGATACATTTGTTTTAGAGATTCAAGAAGCAAGTGACGAACGTAGCACCAGCGGGCCTCACGCCCAAAGCTAAGGGCAAATCTCTGACTGTGTATTTAGTCAACAAAGACCCCGATTTAAAAGGTAAGTTTAAGGTTTATCTATAAATTACGTTTCGAAGGTGTCTCAGTGCATCGGCTTCGGTTGATGCTAAGGAATTAATAATGAGAGGCAACTGTGTGCGTGCGTTGAGAATAAAAGTAGAAAGAAAAACGTGTGTGAGAACACCCAAAAATATAGACCTCTGAAATCGGTTACATTGGATTTTGGCCTTACCCTCTATACCAGTGCCCCGCTCGAATGTAAGCGTATTGCACCTTTAAGTTGGATGGGTGAACTAGTAATTATAAAGTTTTTCCGTGCTTTTCAGGGCACGTTAAACCTTTACCAGCTAGACCAGTAACAGTCCTTGTAGGAGAAATTTGGATTGTATGATAGCTTCAAGCCCTCTAGTTGGGTCCCAACCTATCTTTCCTGGTTATACATTGATGAGAAATGCATGTCTGAGGGGATCTATGGGACTCGTGGTATACTAACTATAATTTAGTCAATTGTCTTCTTGTAACGGGGTGCCATGGGACCGCTGTCGCATTGTTCGGTGGACTAATACTAATTCTACCTAATACTACTATACTAACTCCACCAATCCCAACTTGAAGTGAAGGTCTTCCCGTCCAAAAAATTTTGCAGAGACCGAAACAACTAATAGTCCGAAGGTGCCAAATCTGGCGAATATGGTGGGTGCGGTAGTACATCCCATTCAAACTGTAAAAGCTTTTGGCGAGATAGCAAACTTGTATGAGTTCTCGCATTATCGTGGTGGAATACTACACCTTTTCTACTGATAAATTCTGACCTTTTTTGTTTGAGTGAATCATTCAATTTGTCCAGTTGATCAAAGTACATTTTAGAATTAATCGTGATATTGTCCGGTAGAAGCTCAAAAAAACGATTCCCTCGAAATCCCACCAAACACATAGTATAACCTTTTTGGTGAATATCGGCCTTCTAAGTGGTTTGAGCTGGTTCATCTTTTTTACTCCATGATCTCTTGCGCTTAACATTTTCTTAAACAACCCATTTCTCGTCGCCAGTGATAATTCGCTTTAAAAATGGATAATTTTCTTATGATTTTGAGGAACAGTTCGCAGTCGTTAATGCGACAAAGTAAATTTCGTTCTGTAAGAACACGTGAACCCATATTTCAAGTTTTGAAATTAAACCAAGACGTTTGACGTGATCATGAACGGTTGAATTCGATAAAATTAACCTCACAGCAATGTCACGAGTTGTTATTCGGCGGTTTGCATCTATCAATGCCTTTATTTTCTCTTCATCAGCTTCAATGGACCTTCCACAACGTGGTGCATCTTAACATTAACGAAATTTTGTAAAGCAATTTTGGCATTGTCGTTCGGTCAATACATGTTCTCCATACACATCACATAATTTTCGTCTACATTTTTTCCTTTTCGATAGTAAAAGAGTAAAATATGCAGAAAATGCTGTTTTCGATTTTCCATCTTTAATAAGGCACAACACAAAAGCTATTGGAATAAATTAAACAATATTTTTGACAAACAAGTCTTTCTATACCAGCTGTCAAAATACATAATGATTATGCGGCTTAAGTGTAAAGTTGGTTGCGAAAAATATAATAAGGTCTTCTGTGGAGGAAAAACAAATTACTTTCGGAACAACCTATTATATTATCAACGTAGGTTGTATTGCTTGAAGTTCGCTTGGAGTAGTATAAATATGACGTAGGTAGCAATAGCAAATGTGATAGGTGATGAAACATCCAGGGCAAAAAGGCAGGGAGAAAAGTAGCAAAGAGATAAAGCACATTTCCGATGTTCTGTTTGCAGATAGATACGCTGCTCATATTAAAAACTAATAACAGTAAAGTACATTCTGACAATGTAAATCCTCCGTCTCGGTCCCATATGTCACATTGGTTTACTGTTAAAATGCTTTTTTGAAACGCAAAAGTACTTTGTACAACTTACGTTAGCAAGTATCAAAAATATTATTAAGTTTAATAAAGTAATACTTGAAATGTGGCGCATCATTTTTTTTGTTTTCGATCTTAGATTTTATGCTCCAGTTGGACAATCATGTAGCGTATATTTGAGTAAACTCAATAGGTTTGTTTATGCTACAAGAAAAATAGGTCAACACTGTTGTCAAAACAGCAAGGCTTGTTTATTTCGTCTAGTTTCCTAGCGTTGTGACATATTGTATATTGCTGAGAAATAAATCAGCAGATATTGAAACATGTTTAGTGGTACACAAAAGGGTTATCAGTACAATTTAATAAATAAAATAACGCATGTGCGTATTAAAATTCAAAAGCACTGTTATAACTTGGGACACGCGTATCGGTTGTTAATTTTTTCAAAACATTAGGTTCAGTGCTGACAAAAAAGTTGCGGAGGCGGGGACAAACATTTTTTCATATTTAGGCTAAAACTGGCCCTGTACTTTGCCACGTGATTTAATGCACTACATAATTTATTATTATTGCTTATAATAAAACAGGTTTCGATTTCAACCGTCGATTCTAAATCATAAGCATGAGTTTAAATGTGTAAATATATAATATTTTTTTTGAATTGTGTAGTTGTATGCGGAAGGTTTACCAAAAATATATTATTCCCGACATATATATAACATATATATATAATAACAACTAGCTGTTACCTGCGCGCGTTGCTACGCTACCAACTAAAAGAAACGGGGGCGCCATCTGTCGAAAATTCCTCGTACCAACTCGGAAACCTTCGTGGGCTCATACACAACAACTTTGCTGACGGTCATCACATGATCAAATGCATAGTTTACGATTCTATAAAGGACATACAGACAAACATTTATTTATATATATATATATATATATATATAGATAACTCGTTGAACACAAACGAAGTCAGGGCGGGTAGCTACTGTAATATAATGCGCAACATAATTCGATAACGATGTATGATAATATCACCAGTAGATATTTTAGATATGCATTGCCTTACTTATCTGCCTCACAGGACATGTAATAAAAAATAATAAAACTATACACAAATCATCAACAGCTTTTTAACTTCCTCTTTGGCGGGTGTCAGTGGCGTTTGGCGATGCGATTGCCTGTAGTGTTATGATGTGTTATGATTGTGTGGGCTATGGACGGCTTTAACCATTTACCATCATGTGGCTCGACTTTCATTTGTCGTTCATCGACATAAAAACATACAACAATATATACATAAATATATATGCAGTTCTGATCAGCGCGTATCATCAGTGTAAGCTGACTCTACGAAGGGTGACCGCAAACCATACCAGATACCACATTAAAAAAATTATTGAAATAATTCAACGTTAATATATATGTTATGTATGTGGTTTGCTTAATATAAAATACTCTAAAATACTTAATTATGTTTAGATATCATATTACTTTACTATGATATAGATAGGTATTTTATTTATTGCTAAGATAAGATAAAGGTAAATAAGTATCAAGGAGTTTTAAACAAACTTGCATCAAGTCTCCTTTCCTTCCTTCAAGGGTGTCAGGACCATTTTATCAATGCAAAAATTTGCATAGGTAGTTAAAATTGTCACGCAAAATATATTATATTATGGTATATTTGTCACAGGGGATATTGAGTCATTTATTTGTCAACCTCTACTGCTGTTTTTAATATAAGTCCATAAATTATGATCGAAACAAACACAGGTAGATTTTTTTTGTTGATAGTTTTAGTAATTTACAAGATATCGACTTAAAATTTCCACTAGATAATATTCTACAGAATATTATGCATTACCTACAAAATCTTTGTAAATGCATAAAGCATGAAAAATGCTAATAAAGTTGATTTTAAAATTTAATTAGTTCCAGAAGATATCAACGCATTTATTATGTAGTGAATATCCAAACAAATGTTTGTCATTGTTAGAAGAAATACCTTGTGACATAACGAAGTATTAGGGTCAGCGTATAAAAACCTTTTTGATTTGAAAGAGAAACAAAAATATAAAAAAATCTTGTTTTTATTTTTTATTAGTTCGGTATATAAAAATGCTACAGAACTGTTTTTTACTCTTAAGTAATTCTACTAATATTCATCAAAGAACAATGCAATATATTAGAGCACGATACCAATCTTTTCTTCAATGTGCACTAAATATAGTACAAAAGTTTTTAGTACTAGTGACCTTATATCTATTAGCGATCTCTTGTACATAACCTACATAATGCTATATGTCATTCCGCATTAAGTCAATGTGTAATTTAAGCTGCTCTATTAAAAGGAGAAGAATTAGCTTAAAGAATGACAATTTTCGTAACTAGACGTCTCAAAAATTGTAATGTTATCACTCTGATAAATCATTCATACTGAGTCAAGCATTTTAAAACTTTATTTTAATTTCATATGTATTTTGTAATATGTGCTCCATTGTTACACTTTTGCGCGTCTATTTGTGTTTCTAGTACCGTTTCTAACACCTTGGGATGCAGTGTCAGTGATACGTATAGTATTATAGTTATTTAGCGGCAGCGACATCCACTTTACATCCCTTTGCTCGTTTTCCGACTAATAACAATCAAAAAATGCGGCGTCACATTTCATCTTAATAACTGTCAATCAAATTCATAAAATTGAAAACAAGATATTCTCTAGAGAGATACATAAAAATACGGCAAATATCAGGAAGATAAAAATGCCTATTATCTGTTATCTGTAAAGTATCTGAACTCACGAGTAACAATTTGGCATCAACTATAAATGTGTAATAGTTGAAGTTATGTTTCATTAAAGTTCCATAATATGTAAAATAAAATTTGGCGTGAATGAATTAGTAATGATATATTTTTGTCAACACTGTTACACTGTTTTTTTTTGTGTTACTATAGAGCACGGAGCCTCCTCGTGATTGAGAAGACCTGGGGCGTAGTCATCTACATTTTTATTTAATTCCGAATAATTTAATTTGAACCGACCCACTATAATTGGAAAATTAAGTGCTTGTTTTGTATCAGAATTAACAAGTGCTGATGTAAGGGCGTTTAGATGGAAGCTTACCATCCCCTGATTGTAAGCTTACGATCAGGAGAATTTTACAAGAAGAAAAATGTAACAGCGATCCGGTTTCGTTCTTTTACGAGGATGACGCTAGAAGAACTTTGGGTCTTGGTGGATTATCCGCAAGTCCTATATATCTATACTACAGTAGGGGTTAAACGCATAAAAGCGTTTCTAAACAATATACGAACATATATTATATGTGTCGTAAACAAATCGTAACTGCATCAACATTTCTATCTATTCTTTACTTTTGTTCTCAAATAGTCAAGTTAAATTATAAGTCTGTTTAATTTCAAACTTAACTAATTGCAATCATTATGGAAGATAAAACAAATGTGTTGTTACTCTAACCTCCAGAATTCTCCCTGGAATTTGACGAGAGCTACAGCCTTGTGGTGTCTGCTGCGTCCGCTGAGAAGCTCAACGCCACAATCACAGGGGGGAACTTCTTCGGCGTTCGACATGGCTTAGAGACCCTTCTTCAACTCATCGTATATGATGATATAAGAAACCAGTTAATGGTAAGTCTTCGCTATTAAAAAGTCTTTATTAGCTAATATTTGAGTAAAACCATAAGTTTGATGATACAAATAAACAGTAGATCTATTTTGTAACATAAAAATATAACATAAAAAGACGCTCTGTACAGAAAATAAAATGCATATGAATTTTGCTTATTACTATTAATATTTTTATGACTTGCTCCATCCATTGCTGTGGCTCCAGCGTACGGCTAAGCGCATTTTTCCGAAATTTATTCCCGCATGTTTTTCTATGCGCATTACACTAATGTACAAGTATGTCTTTGATAAAAGAACGAAGAAGATTGTTTATTTCAAAACCTTATGACGAATAGTATAACTCATTTGATTTTAGGTTATATTAAAAAATGAAGCCTGTATTTATTAGTGGTTGCTTAATTTTTGAACAACTGACACAGTGATGTCATACGGATGCCGATTCAATCTCATTGGTTTTCTTTTTGCTCGTAGCAAATTATTTTTTATACGCAGATACCCTTTTGTGGGAAGTCATTCACATTAAAGATATAACAATAACTTATAAGAATTGCTTATTCCAACTTTTTATGGACATGTCACCGTCTGTTCTATTGTAAAGTCATTCATCTAAAATCATTTTTTAAAAGACGCGCATCTTAGTTGTAACATTTATGCCATCCTGGCAGAATAGGGTGTCATAAGAGGCGACAAAAGCAGGCCTTCTTTGTTGTAGGGCTTCACGTAAGGATTATATTATCAATATTATTATTAAGTCATTAATGTTATTACTGGTATTATTATCTTTCCGTGGAGTCTGCCTGGCTAGCTACTACCCTCCCGCTTGAGTCAGCCGTCAAACGACTTGTCGTGTTCCGGCTGGGGGATTTAAAGCCAGTACTTTCTTCTTTACCTTCTTCTCATTTTTTGGCGGACAACGCATCAGTGATACCTTTAAGCTGATGGTCACGGTCGACGGTGATTACTTACTATCAGGTGGCTCGTCTGTTCGTTGGTCGGCTATTAACATAAAAAAGATTGAATGACTTATCCTTTCGATAAAACAGATAGGCATAGTCATAACAATAAAAACATGGTTTAACAAGACATCGATGTTCTCTGCGCACTGCGATTGTGGTCCGACCGGTTGTGCGGAGATCGTTGACTCCGAAATAATGACGATCATTCAAACATTTGCATAATAACATCCACTTTGCTAATCTTTACGCGACACTGATTATGACCACACCCAAAATCATGGTCAACTTGGGTTTTAAATTAGCAATCCAATTAAGTACATTATTACGGAGATAATGAAAGCTTTATGTTAACCAGTGTTAGTATGTGATATTTTAAAAGATGATGAGATATATTTTTTAAGAAAAAAACAAGGTATATTTAGGTGTGAGACATCTCGTCCCATCTCATTGACAACGCCGTATGAGGTTAAGGACCGTTCGGCCGATATAAAAAAAATTATAAAGTCATTTCCATTTTACTAATAAACATGTATTTAATTAAAAAGGCATATTATGACAAACATTAAAGTTAATAGGCAATAAGTAGCTGCTGCTTTCCAACCAAAAGAATAATATACCAACAGTATATAATAATAATAGGTAACGACAATATAAATAAGAAGGTACGTAAGAATCCATTACATGTTTTGAGATTTGAAAAGTGAAATCAGCACATGGCCGCGTCGAGCAAACTTTCTCTGACCATGAAATGCCTGCTTATAATTTGGTTAATACCTGTTGTCCTTTATTATAATTAATAGGTAACTAGACAGGCGGTTGTAACCAATGACAGCTGATCGACTGTTATAACAATGGCTATATCTATCTATCTATACTTCCATATAAATCTGTTGAGCTTCTTTGTATGTTTCGAGATAACTCAAAAACGAATTGACCGATCTTAATGAAAATTGGTATGTAGTGAATTGCAGTGATTGCGCAGATGATAGGCTTTATGAAATATCAGTAAATCTAATGATGTGTAATTCAGGCAAAACATTTTTAATATTCAAGTATATACAATGAATAGTTCAACCCTAACGAAGTCGGACGGGGCCGCTGGATTATTATATTAAGTTGAAGTGATACGATTCAGTTCTTAATATTTGAGGATTGTTTACTAATTGTTTTTTTAATATTGACGTCATTAACAAGGTATAATAAGCGAACTTAATTTTATGGCAATTTGTCCCAGCGATTAATAATGATAAGTGACTTCTAATTCAACGATTGATACATACAAAATGACAAGGAAAATCGGCCACCTAACATCTTCAGGGGTTGAATAGAGTTGTACGAGTACGCAAAATTATAAACTTAATACATTATAAACAAAAAATATTTTTATAATTTTTCAATTTAAGTTAATATTGGACATTATCGAGAAATTAAAGAATGTGTTTGGAAATCTATAGCGTCAATTCACTAACGGCCCATTGCAAAGCTCGAGTGTTTTCTGGTAATTGTGAAGATCTAGAAAGTACCATGCTGTTTTATTACACATTGGAGAAGGTGTTAATTAATAATTTCATCGAAGTACACATTCCACCTAAAATGCCCTGTGAAACAATTATAACACAGATACCTAAGATACCGAAACCTATGACTTATCATTTCCTTTTTAGCACAAAAATAGTCAAGAAACTTTTCCAGCGGTCACCCATCCTGCTCTCGATTTTGGATGCATTCGCTTAATTTAGTCAATCATCACGAACGCATTAATTTTTTTGTTATTGTCCTATTAAAAATTATGCTTAATCTAGTTACAATCTTTGTCTTTCTTGCTGAAGCCGCTGCAGCTGGTTGCTTGATGCTGTTTTAAAGTAATATCAATAAAAATAGTTGGCCTTTCAGTTGTATATACATAGTTCCTGACGCCTCCAGTTTCAGTACCCAATTTTCTTCAACTATGGAATAACTGCGTTCTGTAAAGTAGGTTTTTTATAAGTCTTTGTTAAGTTATCCATCCATTTGTTGCAGATGGTGAGAGATGTGAAAATCTCCGATAAACCTGTGTATCCATACAGAGGGATCCTGTTGGACACCGCTAGAAACTATTTCACGGTGCAGTCTATAAAAGCTACGATCGGTGTGTATCATTTTCTTTTTAACCGACTTCCAAATGCAGGAGGTTCTTTATTTGTGGCTATCTTTTTTTGTGTATGTTAAGCCATAACTGTTTTGTTTTTTTTTTATTATATCTATATATTTACCATCAGATAGGATTGTAATCATTGCTTTATACTAAGTGAAAAAAATACTAAACGAGTTTTACTACAGGTAGATTTTGAATGCTATAATTCGGGTGAAGTTGGCTAAAGCAATAGTGCCAGGTATCTCCGACAGGTCGTGATACGCTCAGTATCATATAGCTACTTATGGTGTTCATGTTTAATCGTAGAGTTTTTTACCTGCCTCGTTTTTACCACCCCACTTTTAGAATCAACCATGAAAATGTTTTTATTTTGTTTCGGTTCCAGTACCAGGAGTCAGGTAAAAAGCTTAAAAAGTTGCTTCTCGGTTTTGTTCTTGGTCGATACTGCGTCGAAGATGCATTTGGTGTTATGGATGTTCATTGGGAGCATAGACCGCTTATCATCGGGTGGTCTCTCTGATTGCCTATCGACTGTTGACAATAATCCTGTGGCAAAAATAATATAGAACATAATATAGACATTATTATTGCTAGAAATTAGATTCACTTTGTTTAAAATACGTCCAATGTCCACGCTCTAACAATTTTACAGGAATTTACGCTTTTATAGAAATATTTTAATCGCTTCAAATATTACGTTTTGCAACTACTAATATTATTATACATTATTATCATAAATAGGTTAAAAATTGCACTTATCGTAGATAATAGCGACATGTATTGACAGAGACATACGATTTGGGAATGCCTTTGAAGGCGTATTTTACAATATCATAACAAATTAACAATGATAGGTATAGAAAATTTTGCTAAATATAAATTTTTCAAAATCACGTAATACATATATGTAGACAGTCTATATTGTACTAGTAGGTTTATCGTCAGCACGATTATCGTATCGAAATCGTTTCGAAATGAAAATCGAATCGAATGTAGCATAGTGTCGGCTATCCATTAAAGGGCGTTGTTGTTGTTATGCTACATTATTTTTTCTCATTTCTTTATTGATAGTACTTCACTATGCTACTAGTAGAAGGCCAATCATTTCATATAAATACCGTGGACAAACCCGTAGCACAGTTTATAGTGACTGTGCTTTCCGACCGACATTTATTTGACAAATAAATGATTTTTCTGGAGTCATGGGTTTGATTGAAGGCATATTGAGTAAGTCCATGCCACCTGGAAAACAAATAAACCTAGTGCGGGAGTACCCGTGTGCGAACGTTATAAGAAAAGGTAATTCTATAAAAAAAGCTCCTCAACCTTTTTTATTTCTTGCATATATAAACCTAGCACGTTTAGGTGATATCTTAAATAGTGTATTACGCAGCAAAATACAGTTTGGTGAGGAGTATTTTGTGTTCGCACGCTAAAACTGTATCACTATTGGGGATGTTATGGATATGAAATTTGGGATCTGGATACGGATATATGAATTATAACTATTCTATACTATTCGTAACTTTTTTAACGGATTCGGTTACGGTTTCGGGTATATTTTTATTTCGGATTTACGGAGCTCCATAACATCTCTGATCACTGCTCGTATCATCGTTGCAGACGCGATGGCGCTTGTCAAGCTGAACACGTTCCACTGGCACATCACCGACAGCCACAGCTTCCCCTTCGAATCCGCCTCCAAACCAAACCTCACCCTGTTCGGAGCTTACAGCCCTACCAAGGTAAGATTGTGTATGGACAACTCCATCAATTGACTTATCTAATTAGCCCTTCTCATTAGCTCGTGCTATCTTAAATTGCGTATAGTGTTTTACGTGTAATTATAAAGGTTACTGCGAAATACATGACCGATTTAAGTACAGTACAGAAGTTTGGAATAATTAAAGTTGTCGATTCCACATACAAAACAATGCAGAAAAATTTAAGTTAAGTACTTTGAAATGTCCATTCTACTTTTCAGTATTTGGTGTGGTTTATTTGCATCGTCTATTTATGGCATCCAATTGCATAGTTTGAATATTCAATATTTTGAACAGAATTACCGCTGTTGGATTTGGGATTCCTCTCAGGACGTGAGAGTATCGCGAAGTACCAGTTGTAGACTGACAGACTGTTTAATATGTAAGTTACTCGCGATGGTTTTGTATATTGAAATCGTAAAAAGGCGTTACATCGAGAACTAGAGTAGCATCCATGCCCCCCAAACTGAAGACCCAATTTGAAATTAGTAGGCTAATCGGTGGTGTAATATGTATTTCCAGGTCTACACTAAGGAGATGATTCGTGACGTGGTGCATTACGGGCGCGTGCGCGGCGTGCGCGTGCTGCCGGAGTTCGACGCGCCCGCACACGTGGGCGAGGGCTGGCAGGATACAGACCTCACCGTGTGCTTCAAGGTGACGCCACCACTTACCACACTTACCACCTTAACGCTGGAACAAAATAATAGTGAATAAGCCTTACTCTACCTATTGACAGTATTCATTTTCAAGTGGAAGCCATTTAAGCGTCGTTACAGAACAGATAACATAAAATATTAAATAGGTATAGATGGTTTTTTGAAATTTCAGTTCTATAATTTTCTTTGATTTCGAGATTTTGTTTAGTTTTCGGCCTTTATTCCATTGTAAGTTAGTGTGCTAGTGTGCTGTACCGAACGGATTCATTCTCTTCTTTGTTTCTTATTTGATGCACCGCGTAGGATCTCCAAGCAACTAATGTTCTGTCTACTTACTTCGCTTTGTCGTGTTAGATTTCCAACTCCACTATTAGTTCTCAGAACTCAATACAAAAATCGACAAAAGTACTATAGAGCTTAGTGCATAACTAAGCTTACTTTGAAGTAAAACTGAAGATTATTTCGTTGTCTTACCATGAGATGCCATATTCTGTAGCTACTTTAATATTGCTTTTTAAATTAACTTATCTACATATATAACGAAAATTATTTCTCATCACAATTACAAATAAATCTTTTACAAGGGTTTAAATAAAAATTTTGAGCAAAAATATATGTATAATGATAAAAGAAACACTTTTTGAAGGTGATGGTCCTATGTAAATATTAACTCTCCCCGAGTTGATCATTATCACCATCTCCAGCGTCTTCCTATTCTACGATAAGTAACTTTACGTTCCATTCCAATCAAAAGTATTATCTTGCAGGCGGAGCCATGGGCGCAGTACTGCGTGGAGCCCCCGTGCGGCCAGCTGAACCCCACGAGGGACCTGCTCTACCAGTATTTGGAGAACATTTACAGCGACATGGCTGGTGAGGAATTTTACTTCAACATTGTGCAGCGTACTATATTTAGGTGGAAGATAAATCTATGTTCTTGGTCCGTGGCGGCTTGTGATGTCTCATTTGTATGTCTATTCGACCCGTCGGGCCAGAGCCGAGATGTCAGTATTTATTAATTAGTATTTTGACATTTTGAATTTAATAATTGGATACCTTAAAGAACTGAAAACCGAAGCGTGCGGCCACTCTAGCTATGGTCAACGGATTATCTGTAAGCCCCCTGCAAAATGACTGCAGTTTATGGAGTCGGTCAGACATATTTCAAGTGCATGATTTGAAAGCTAATGGCAGAACCTATATACGATTTGCTGCATTAGCTCTTTACTGCATTTGGGTCCGAAAGTATAGGAAAAACTTATCTACAACGTTCTTCATTACTACTGTTCTATTTGTTTGATCTGACGTAACGTGTTTGGGTGTTGCTATGCATGATTTAAAACTCATATCACGGGGGACATTGTACATTTGAAGTGTAATAGGTACTCACAATTTCGCTGTCTTTTAACACATGACTTTTACATGATCCATGTAATTGCGTCAAAATATCGATGAAAGACGTGAAAATCGTAAGTACCTGTTACATATCAAATGTATGATTATGTAGTTGGTATAGTCTCGGTGTTCACCTATTTTAAGTATGGAATCTATTTTAAGTAGGGAACGCATGAATAGTACTACTACCACTAGATTTGATTTCTTACAAATTTTGTTTCTAAATACAAAATATGGTAAGTAATATGGTAATCGACAACCGTTGTATAAAAAGAGCGCATTGACGTTATAACAATGCTCTTTTATCACTTACGCCATATACTCGAGCAGGTTACAGTACAACATCAATGACAACTGTGCAATGAATAACTTGACTGAATTCAGTTATTTTTCAAAAATCTTGCGTTTCCAGACGCCTTCGAATACCCGGACTTATTCCACATGGGCGGCGACGAAGTCAGCGAGAGGTGCTGGAACTCGTCAACGGAGATCCAGCAGTTTATGATCCAGAACCGCTGGGATCTGGAGAAGAGCAGCTTCCTGAAGTTGTGGAACTACTTTCAGGTCAAGGCTCAAGACAAAGCTTACAAGGTGAGATTTTCTACAATTCGAAACAGATGCTAAATAACGTTGATGCAATTCAAATTATATAAAGGTTTATGATTTCTGTTTCTGTTTCGTATAGTTCATTATTTTGTATTTGAACCCGTATTTAATTAAGGTTTTTACCTTGATATCTCTCTATAAATTGTAATATAGGATGAAGTAACTTTGTTGTAGCGTAACTGTTATCTTTGAAATCTTTAGACCATTCGACTAATATTCATATCTATAATGTCGCAAAACTTCGAAGAATTCTAGTACCTTAAGCAATTGGATTTCGTTGATTTTTACTGGTTCCAATGTTGCGTTCGATACGATCTTTGGACTTTGTGGTTAAATTTAAGTTTCTATCGACGCTTATTACATTTAATATGCGTATAAAGTTAAATTGTCATGTCCTATTGTCGACAGGCGTTCGGCAAGAGGCTGCCGCTAATTCTGTGGACGAGCACGCTCACAGAGTACAGTCACGTACAGAATTTCTTGGACAACAAAGATTATATCATACAGGTTGGTTTGGTAATCATTATGTTGTATACAACGCTTCGTGATTTCTACCCTTTGTTTAGTTTTCTACACATTGTCTAGGCTCCAAGGTTTGGCAACGAACACAAGGACTTCTATTAAGCTACTCTTAATCTGCTTTAAGATAATTAAACAACAATTCTCTGGAATTACAGATAGTGAGACCTAAACCTAATATCATTATGGATACCCGGTGCCGGTAGGATGATGTGTTTTTATTTGCCTATTATTTCATTATCAGGTGTGGACGACGGCAGCAGATCCTCAGATCCGAGGTCTCCTGGAGAAGGGCTACCGGCTCATCATCTCCAACTACGACGCGTTGTACTTCGATTGCGGATACGGTGCCTGGATAGGCAGCGGTAAGTGAATTCACAGTTTCAACATCTTGGAGAGAAGTTCACCACCGTTCACCGTGGAGTCCGCGCTAACTTCACAGCAAAAGTCTCGGGGTAGAAACTCTAACTCTAAAAGTGGTACGATAAACAAGGCGTTGTTCGCCGAAATTGAGAGAGCATCGCAGGAATCAGGATTTTCAGTAATGAGACAAGACTGAAGACAGATACGATAGTGTAGATGACTGAAGCTCTGATCTCATATGCTTATTCGAATTAAAGTTTAACGAGGTAATCGTGACGTGATGTTCCAGGTAACAACTGGTGTTCGCCGTACATCGGCTGGCAGAAGGTATACGGCAACAGCCCGGCCGCCATGGCGCTACAACACAAGGACCAGATTCTCGGTAAGTGGTGTCTGTCGTCGTCCAATCGTAAAACTAATATGTTAAAAATGTTCGATAGCGTTAGCTCTCCACAAAGAGGAACCATAAATCTGAGAATCGCAAAATAACAAATCCAACAATAACACTTCCAACGATATTGAGTTGTAATGTGCAATACTATCAATAACACTTTAAATTTGGAGGTAATAATAAATATATGGATCTTGTATTTTCTTGCTAGAAATGTGAAAAGAAATTTATTAGTTCGTTCGTATATTTCTGTAATTCTCATGTATAAATTCCTCTGTATGTCACCGAACTCCTCCAACATGACCGGATCGATGTTCATTAATTGTTTATTGTCTTAAAGTGGGTCCCTGCATGGTGTAGATTCACAACTGCACCTGGTAGCAGTAGTGTAGCGATCGCATTCCGGGAATTTTGTTTGTTTTACTTATTGGCGAAACGTTCAAGCAGGAAGTCTCTCGAGTCCGCTGGTGTGTATTTACATATAATGTGTGTTTGTGTTCGCGATTTGTTTCTTTCTTTCTCTTGTAATGTCAGTAACGTTCCGTTGCACGGGTCCATCGGTATTCAGGTGGCGAGGCGGCGTTGTGGTCGGAACAAGCGGACACCGCGTCGCTAGACGGGCGGCTGTGGCCGCGCGCCGCCGCGCTGGCCGAGCGTCTGTGGGCCGAGCCGTCCAGCGGGTGGCAGGACGCCGAGTACAGGATACTGCATGTTAGGTAACGAACCAGTGTGTCTATATTGAGTCTGTAGTTGTATGGCTAATTGTAACTTGACTTTGTTTTTCCAAGGTGATTTTTTAAACACTTTTCGTTTGTTAAATTACGCCGTGGCTTCAACGAATCGTGACTGTGATTTGATCCCAGACAAAAAAGTGGCAAGAAACTCCCAAGGGATTTTTCTTACCCACATTTACAGACAAACTTTGTACTAATAGTCGAAGCCTGCTCTTAAAAATAATCATATGGTTTGTACTAAACAATCTTTATTCACAAGAATGACTTTGACAACGCACGTTTAAATCTCAAAGGTTTTAATTTTTTACTTCACAAAATGATTACGATACTCAGAACATAGCCCATGGGTTACAGTCGAAGGCACGTCAAATTACAGTCAGCCCAATGTCGTATAATTTAAATTTACTATAATGTGACATATATTGGGAGAGTATGTTTGCCCGCCCCAATACTACCACAACCTGTTCTGCTAGCATGGGATTGGGGATTTTATTTATTAAATTCAATATACATAAGTTACCTAATTGAAATTGAATCGTTTTTTACAAAGTAGATATGTTGTATCAGGGAGCGTCTCACCCGCATGGGCATCAACGCCGAATCCCTAGAGCCTGAGTGGTGCTACCAGAACGAAGGGCACTGCTACAACTGACGTGACGTCATCGCGTCATGACGCGACGTACCGCCAGACATATATGTATTTTATCGAATGTCGACATATTTTCTCAACTGTTTACACACACTGCTCTGTGCTCGTGATATTTTATAGTATTTTGAAGTTTGACTCGATTGTACCTTGTACGTAATAAAGTTCTTATACTGCCAATTGTTTTTTTTCTTAACTGGTGGATGATGAGTTATGGTTGTTGAAGGAATTATTGAAAATTTATTGAGTAGTTTTGCTGTTAGGCTAATCGCCACTACGTTTCGGAAATGTTCGTTCCGGTTTAACCTAACCTAACGTAACCTTCTAGCACATTAAGAAATACATTAAAGAAGAAATCTGTTGATAGCGGAAAAAAAAAATAGTACAGGATTTTTTGTTCAATACGATCTATCTAAATGACTCTTACATGACGTGGTGGTCTGTCTGTCCGAATATATAAAAGAAACAAATATATTTACTTATTTATTTTTTATATACCGTATCATTTTAGATCCATTTCCTCAGAATCAATGTTTGATGGTTGCCTCGCGATGGCTCCACAGAATTAATACAAAAAATGATGTGTTAGTCAAGTCCTGATTGAAATCGCGTGAGACAGAGTTTCGTGTAAATAATATAATATATCTGGGAGCGTTTTATTTATTTAATTATTTATTTACACGTCTTACATCTAACATTACAGTCTCCCAATTCGTTAGTGTAGAGATATTATAAATAATTACAAATCTATGTCAATAATAATAGTTCCAATAAAATAAAAAATGTCAAAAAATTTAATGCTACAATTACATATGTCAATAAAAAATAATAAAAAAAATGTCCAAAAATCAAAAATTTAAAATTTTCTACTTCTGGTGATGATTGTACTTATGGTTCAGTCTTTCCTGTTATTCGAACGCCAAGTATTTTTCTATAGTTTTAAGCTGAATAGTCTCGGATATTACGATAAATTTTTAATTTATAATTATCAAGTTATACTTTAAAATTACATACAAAATAAATATGTGATCAATGTTTTTTTATCACAATTAGTTTATTTGCGGTACGCGTTCTGCATTGGATTACTATTCTCTATGAAGTATCAACTTTTTCTAGCTATTAGGTTCGAAGAAAATCTGGTGTTGCACTCCGACACATCAGATACGCAATTGACCCTCTAAAAGTCTTTCATCTTTTGCAACTCAAATTATATGGGTGGGTGGTTTTCACCACTTAGCGAGGGATGTGTATAATTTTCGGAAGTGACTCGTCAGCTC